>JAULKM010083308.1:0-11513 GCA_032355605.1 Rubia tinctorum
TAAATTTTTAAAGGAATTGTGTGTGGTAAATAGGAAACAAAGAGCAAAGAACAAGCTTAATAATGGGAAAAATGAACATGTCTCCGCTTTGTACAAAAAGGAGTTACCTCCCAAGTGTAGTGATCCCGGCATGTTCATGATCCCTTGTATGAAAGGAAATACACATTTTGAAAAATCCATGCTTGATTTAGGTGCATCCATAAATGTGATTCCTTACTCTTTGTATGAAAGCCTCGATCTTGGTACTTTGCACAAAACTGGGGTGGTGATCCAATCGGCCGACTGTTCTAGTGCATACCCTAAGGGTATTGTCAAAGATGTGTTGGTTAAGGTTGATTCCTTAATATTCCCCGCAAATTTTTATGTCCTTGATATGGAGCATGATAAGCATGGTCTCAATTTTGTTGGTTAGGCCATTTTTGAAAACTTCAAGGACTATAATTGATGTCTATAATAGTACTCTCACCGTGAAATTTGATGGGATTAAAGTAGAATTCAACATAAATGATTCTATGAAATATCCTAGTGAAGAACACTCTTCTCATGCTATAGATATTGTGGAAAATGTTGTGCAAGATGTTTTTGAATTAAACAGTGATGATTCCTTGTTAGTTTCTTTGGAAAATAATGTTGAAGATGCATTCCTTGTATATTCCATGAGTACTAACTTGAAAGAGAGCATTGAGAATTTGAGCACTCTCGAAGAGGTGATTTCAAGCACTCCTCCTCTAACCCTAAAGGAGCCCAAGAAGCCGGAATTTCTTCCATCCCTTGTGAAAGTTCCGGAGATTGAGCTTAAAGATTTTCCTAGTGACCTCAAGTATGAATTTATTGGGGAATGAGAAACACTCCTAGTTATCATTTCGATTAAGATCACCCAAGATCAAGATGAGAAGCTAATGGTGGTTTTGCGGGAAAAAAAGGGAGCAATTGGAAGACTATTTTTGACATCAAAGATATAAGTTTATCCACTTGTATACACTGAATCTTATTATAAGATGATGCAAACCTGTTGCGACAACCCCAACATCATTTTTAATTCACCTACAATGGAGGTGGTAAAGGCAGATATCGTCAAATTGCTTCAAGCGGGGATGATTTATCCAATTTTGGATAGTAAATGGGTGAGCCCAACACAAGTGGTGCCAAAGAAGAGAGGGGTAACAGTAGTTAAGAATGAAAAGGGTGAAATGGTTCCCACTCGTGTCAAAAATGGGTGGCACATTTTCATTGACTACCGAAGGCTAAATGCAGTAACTCAGAAGGATCACTTCTTGTTACCGTTCATTGATCAAATTCTCAAGAGGCTCGTAATTCATCCATATTGTTGCTTCTTGGATGGGTACTCGAGGTATTTTCAAGTGGCCATTGCCCCAGAAAACCAAGAGAAAATGATGTTCACATGTCCCTTTGGTACGTTTGCTTATTGGCGTATGCCTTTTGGGCTATGTAATGCCCCTGCTAATTTCCAAAGGTGTATGGTAAGCATTTTCTAGGAATATTTTGAGAATTTTGTTGAAGTATTCATGGATGATTTCACCGTTTATGGTAATTCCTTTGACAATTGTTTAACAAATTTAGCACAAGTTCTTAAGCATTACATTGATACCAATCTTGTGTTAAATTCCAAGAAATGTCATTTTATGGTAGAACAAGGCATTGTCTTAGGCCACATTTTCTCCTCTAAGGGTATTGAGGTAGACAAAGCAAACATATACACAATTCAACCTTTTCCTTATCCTACTAATGTGCGCGAAGTGCACTCTTTTCTTGGTAATGTGAGATTCTTCCGCCGGTTCATCAAGGATTTTTCCAAGAACTCCTTTGTGTAAGTTATTTTAAAAGGAGGTGGAATTTATGGTGGACGAGGGTTATAAAGGGGCCTTCACTTTATTGAAGGAAATGTTAGTCTCGGCCCCTATCATTCAACCCTCGGATTGGTCCATGCCTTTTGAGCTTAGTGTGATGCAAATGATTATACCATCGGAGCGGTGCTTGGTCAAAGAGTTGGAAGGATGCCTTACGCCATTTACTATGCATCCATGACTATCAAGGAGGCCCAAAGGAACTACTCCACCACGGAAAAAGAACTGCTAGCTGTGGTATTTTCTTCAGAAAAATTTTGAACTTATTTGCTTGGTACCAAAGCTATTGTGTACACTGACAATGTAGCGCTTCATCACTTGATGACAAAGAAAGAGGCTAAGCCAATATTGATTACATGGATCTTGCTTTTGAGTGAGTTTGACTTGGAGGTACGAGACAAGAAGGGCACGGAGAACCTTGTAGCCGATCATTTGAGCCGGTTGGTTCCATGCCATGAAGTTCAGGTAAAGTCATCAATGATGGAGCACATATGGGAGGAGTTCCCCGATGAACAATTTTTCACAGTCAGGAACCTCCAACCGCCGTGGTATGCCGACATTGTGAATTACCCTGTCTCCGGTAAATTTCCTCCCCATTTTTCTCAAAAAGATAAGCTAAGAAGTGATTCTAATTATTATGTGTGGGATAATCCCTTTTTGTGGAAAGATTGTGTAGATCAAGTTGTTAGGAGATGCATCCAGGATAATAAAGTGCATTCAATTCTTGCCTTTTGTCATTCTTACGCATGTGGAGGTCATTTTGGAGCGAAAATGACCGCTAGGAAAATCCTAGAGAGTGGTTTTTATTGTCCTACCTTGAATAATCATGTATATATCTTTTTCAAAGCTTGTGATCAATGTCAAAGGTTAGGAAATATTTCTTCCAGAAATGAGATGCCTCAAAAAGCTATGTTATATTGTGAAATATTCGATGTTTGGGGCATTGATTTTATGGGTGCTTTTCCTAACTCCCGTGGCTTTACATACATTCTGCTTGTCATTGATTATGTTTCCAAGTGGGTTGAGGAAAAACCCATTCGAAATGATTATTCTAAAGTGGTTGCAGCTTTCTTGAAAGATAACATATTCTTTAGGTTTGGGGTCCCTCGAGCCTTGATTATTGATCGTGGCACCCATTTTTGCAATCGAACAATAGAGGCACTCTTGAAGAAATATGGCATCACACACAAGATATCCTCTGCTTATCACCCACAAACCAATGGCCAAGCCGGAGTTTCCATTAGGGAAATCAAGTACATCCTACAAAAAATGGTTAACCCTAACAGGAAGGATTGGAGTTCTTGTAAGACAACAATCGGTATGTCACCATATCAGTTTATCTTTGTAAATCCATGACATTTACCAGTAGAAATAGAGTACAAGGCTTATTGGGCGGTCAAGAACTTCAACCTTGATATAGATGAGGCTTGTTTACACAGGAAGCTACAATTGCAAGAATTGGAGGAGATACGAAGAGAATCCTATGAGAACACCGAAATCTACAAGGAAAAGACAAAGGATTTGCATGACAAAATTATCAATATGAAGGAGTTTCACGTGGGTCAAAAGGTCATCCTATTTCAATTAAGCTTTTGCCTATTTCTCGGTAAATTAAGGTCATGGTGGATTGGTCTTTTTGAAGTGGTAAAGGTATTCCCGCATGGTGCGGTGGAAATCTTGAACCGAGCTAAGTACAATTCCTTCCAGGTCAACGGTCAACGTTTTTAACCTTACCACGAGAGTTTTGTGCCGGAAAAAGAAGAAGATGTTAATCTTCTTTATCCAGTTTATGAGTGAACCCAAGAATGGAGGTAAGTCGTGCCAAAGACGTTAAAAAAACTTGGTTTTGATCATCGGGGTTGTCATTCGTGACTTTCCCTCGATGTTGTTTCAATTTACTTTTTATAATTACTTTTCATTTTTTATTTTATTTTTATCACGGTTGTATTTTTCCATGATTTTGTAGAAAAATGGGTCGAGCATTGAAAAATCAGTGATGATTTTGAAGCAAGAAAATTGGCCACGGAAAGAAGAGAATCGAAAAAAATTCAAAAAGAAGAGAAGGGGCTGGCTATGAGAAACTGGGAGCTAACCTGCCCAGGCAACCAAGCCCCGCCTGCGCGACAAGATCGTGCATGAATAGGAGAGAAAAAAAGGACAGAAGATCACGCCACGCATGCGAGGAGAATACCACCTGCACGAATCACGCGGGCTTGCTAAGAAAATGTGAGAGCTTGGCTCTGCAAGCTTCCCCGCTCGCGTGGGAAATCACTCTCCCGCACCACTTACCCGGGTCTTGTTCCAGATTTTATTTTATTTTTAAATTATGACCCCTTCTTTCCCTTATTCTCTTCTCTTCTCCATTTCTTTCTTCTCCCTCTCCTCTCTTCTCTATTTCAATAACTCTCCCAATACCCATTTCCATTTTTATTTATTTTTTCAAATTTCACCATTCCTATCAAACATATTCATCCTTTCCACCAACATTCAAACTTACCCACCCTCCTACACTCCTCTCCACTCATACAATTCATCCTCCCACCCATTAAATCTTTAAATCCAAATTTTTTCCAAGAACCCTAACTCTTGGGGATTTTTGCTCCTGGGATGAATTGGTCATTTAGGAAGCAACGAATTGCTTAGAATTACTTGGAAAGGTGTTTTCCCTTGTCACCCTCTTCAAAATCATGGTAAATTTACATCTCCAGTAAATTTCCATTGTGATTGGTGTAGAATATTCGGAAGAATTTTGTGCTTATCTTGTGGTTGGTTTGAGATTGGGGTATTGTTGCTTAGTTGGTTTGAGGTGTTGGAATTTTTGTGGTGATGTGCTATATTGTACATTGCTTGTTGGGTTCTTAGAGCTTGGTGGATTTTGTTTCCTTGACGACTAGGAATATTTTGGTGAAGAATTTCTTGTTGTGGTGATTGGTATTGTGGAGCATTGCTTGTTGTGGTGGTTGATTGTTTGTGGAGCCTTGTTTCTTGTGGTGTTTGGTATATTGTGGTGAAAACCCAAGGCCCCAAAAAAGTAACTTAGGCGCGATGGTGCGAGTTCTTTCACGCCCCTAGGCATTCCACAGGGAAGTATATGGAGTTAAGGCGCATTAGGGTAAGTTTTCAAGAAGGTGGGATATGCTTGTTGGCCGGACTATTAAAAAAAATGTCGTGATAAAGCTATGAATGTTCTTGGGTTTAAGCTACCGGTCGGAGTTCTTCTATCTAAGGTGGGGTTGAAATGTTTCATGGCCAAACACTCTCCAACATACGAGAGATACACACTAGAATTCTTGGCCAGCGTAGAGAAACACAAAGAATGGGTGGATGAGGATGGAAAGTATGTACCATATATCACCTTCCACTTGAATGATGTGAACTATTAAGTGAGATACACCGAGTTAAAGATGGTTTTCGGGTGTGATTATGAGTACAATAGGGAGTATGAAACCACTCCCTCTTATAGTGACACCGACTTTTGGAAAATCATAACCAAGATGACTCGGACGGGCAAAGATAGGAGCTCTTTGATTTTACATACTGTCTTGCGCTACACTCACCGTCTATTGGCCTCAGCCTTCTTTTTCCATGGCAAGCCCACACATGCCCCCCATCAAAGACCTTAAATCTCTTTAGTCAGTGACAAGAGCCGGCGTCGGGCATCCAGATTGAGTAGATGTTTGGGTGACAAAATGTTGTGCAAAAACCACCAAAATAAATCGAAGAGGTGATCTCTCCATGGGAGGTATGGCTATGATATTAGCCAAATATTTGAACATCCTAGCATCGGAGGGTCTTCCAATACGAGGCTTCAAGGAATCTTATTTCCTCTCATTCAAGAGGCTATCTGAATTGAGCATGCTAGTAATCATTGAGATTTATAATCATATTTGGTTATGTGGGAGAAAATTAAATTTCATGGATCATGATCAACCGAAGAGGACAAACCTTGAGGAGGACACCCTAGTGGAAGCATTGTTCATCAAACCAGACTTGGCATACAAGACTGCTTTTGAGATGGAATTGAACCGCAATCCCACGGCCACTCCACATGTAGTTGGTATTTCTACCAACACACCTTCACATTAAAATTACTATCAAGATTTGCTTCATGAGGTGCGTGGCCATCGAGAAGACCAAAATGCTTTCAAACGAGCCTAGGTGGAGTATAATGTTTGTGGCAACCGGTGGACAACCGCCATGGCAGATGAAATTGAAGACCTACGGATGCGGATTCACCACTTGACCGGTGGTGAATCCACGACATTCATTAGCAATGAAGGAACTCGGAAGAGACACCATGAGGAGGAAGATTCTTGGGAGGTTCAATACTGGTAACAATCTTTGGGGGAATTGTCGCATCAATAGTTTGTAAGTTATTTCTCCTTTGCCCTTAAACTTGAAACTTGTTGCCTTAGGTGTTTAATATTGAGGGCAATATGTGATTTTAAGTTTGTAGGGGGGTTTTAATAATTTACATGTATATAATTCGCTACTTTTTTATTGGAAAATGAAAAAAATGAAAAAATAACCCGCTAAGTTGAAAACCAGGGAGGGCAATTTAGGCAACATTGGGGGGCCCAAATAGGTCAAAAACCCGAATGGGCGACCTAGGTAAAAATGAGAGGCTAAATGTGGGTGAGATGTGAGCCAATAGAAATATGATGTGTGGCTAGGATGAAAACCCGAAAGGGCTCCTAGGTAAAATGAGAGAAAGAGAGAAAAAAATTATGAATCTACTCATTTTCCGGCGTTGGAGTCATAAGGTTGCGGTGAACATATGGATGAATCAGGTAGCCTGACATCACAATATTTCTTGGGATTGAGCGACATAGTGGAAAAACGAAGTAGGGATATGAAATCATGACTCTTTGTACACTTCATTTTAGGTTGATATACTGGTATGAGGTGAAGTATATGCTTGAAATGTTGATATGTTTTTTTGTTCATTTTGTGACATTGGACTTTGGGAATATCAATTCGGGATTTGGATATGATATATGGGTATTAGTGAATTGGTAGGTGGAAGGTTTGTGTAGATTTAGGAATCGGGGGTTGTGGTGTGAAAGTTTTCATGTGATCTTTGATATTGGGATTTATGATAATGAGAGTTTTTTGAGGTATTGAATGGGGGGATATTTTGATTAGGAAGTGAATATGTAAACCTCTTTGTGTTCTTAAATCGTTTCTTACTCGAAGACGAGTAAGGTTAAAGTGTGGGGGAGGTTTGATGTGTTCATTTTATATAGTAGTTATATGACATTTTGGACTCACTTTTGTATACTTTTGTGCTATAGATCTTGAGTTTTCCCTTGAAATTCTCTTAGGAGAGTTAAGAGCGACTTTTGCGCTCTTATAACCTTTCTAGGGAGTTTTGTGTGACAAGGAAAGATAGTGAAGATTGAAGTCATCAACAAAAGGTATTGAAGATTGAGGACAAGATTGAATCTTGAATGTTGTTTGTTCTAGGTTTAGTTTAATGAATGCTTTGTTTGGTTAAATGGATAGGCATTTGGTTTAATGCTTGTAGTTGTTATCAAATCTATGGTTCTTCGTATATAATGTCATTGATGAAATACCTTTAGGCATTGTTTGTCTAAAGTGATCATTAATGAGGTTTTAAATGGCCGTTGAACGTCTTTGTGAATTACTATTAAGAAGAAATGAATATTGATATTTCAAATGGAAGTGATAGCATTCCTCATAGGTAACGAATGTGATAGAATGAGTGAATGATTCTATGATCTATAACAGGTTTGGAAGTGGAAATCAATTGCCCCCAAGGCATTGTATTTTGTAGTTTTTATCCATTTTTATTAGTTTACAACATGATTAGCATAGTTACTTAATCTTGCTAGTTATCTTCTCCTTACTTTCATAACTTAGAAAAAAACCAACCAAAAACCCCCTCTTTACTTGCTTTTGTATATCTATATCTAGGCTTATATACACCCTTATATGCATGAACCCTTAGTAAAATCCCTCTTCTTCGTGGACAACCCCGATTTGCCACTATCTACTTAGTTGTATTTAGTAAGCATTTCAGGCTTATAAATTGTAACTTTGAGAGATACGACGATGACCTCCTAAGTACAAATACTTAATCTGGAAAGTGACAAAAGTAAGCAATAGATCTTGCAGCTTTGCACAACATAGGTTTACAACCTCAATCTCACAAGGTATAGATCCTTCAAAAAGAAACACAAAGGCACATGTACCTACGAAAAAAATGACAAAAGCAAGTGATAGAACTTGCGGATTCGCATGAATCAGGTTTTCATAACCTAGAACTTAAGCAATAGATCTTGCATAAAATAAGAACTGGAGTCCTAAACACAATAGAGGTCGTGAAAGAAGTCAAGATGTAGATCTTGCAAGATGTTAATACCTCAAAGTAGCATGCAGTACCATAATCTCATATTTGAAACCACCAGTCCTCATCAGGAACTCAAGACAAAAGCATAATAAACTAGTGACAACAGTATCCAATAAATACGACATTTTATAATGGTCATAAGAAAACACACTGAAAATAAGAAACCAAGGTAACACAAAGAAAAACGTTTTTTAATGCCTTAGTGCGTGAGGTGGTCCAACAGAAGAAGAACTAATAGAGCGGCGGGATTACTCAGCCTTATATTCTTCCTCGGATAAAATATGCTCATAGCATCATTTTATATACAAGTAAGTAGGATGGCGGGTTCAACCACTTTGCTGCATACGATCAACATTCTTCGCATAGTATGCTTTAAAGCCATATATAGGACCAAGCTCATCGCGATTAAGTTGAATACTCATAATGTCCATGTTGTCTTGATAACTTTTATTCAAGTTCTCCAAGTTACATATATGCTCATTTAGTTGACGAATATTTGACCTAACGAATTTGGATAGGTTAATCCTCTTACCGTTAATATTCATCGTTAGATTCCCACGGTTATTAGGACCACGAGGCTCTACGAAAAGGGCCTTGAATTTTTCTTTGTAATCAATAAAAACTTGTTCAAGCTGATACACGCATGAGTGAAGGCAATTGCACTCAGCATGAAGGTGATCATTCTCAATACGCAGGTGAGTGTTCACAACGAACTGTTCATCAAACCTGCTCTGCCACCCTGAGGAACAAGTGGAAAGGTGATCACATTCATCCTGCTTCTTCTTCAGATGATCCAATAACTGGTCTATTCGAGAGAACTGCTTATCTATGATTGTGGTCTTGAGATGTGCCTTGCATGCATTTTTTGCGGCAAAATTCTCTACTTCATTTTTCTGACAAATTATTTGAATCAAGTCTCACTGCTGTCGCTCGATAAGATTATTCTGTTGGGCAAAAAATCCTTTCAAATCGCGAATATAGTCTTGTGACTCGCTTATAGTTTTCTTCCTTCTAAGCTCCAGATTAGTGAGGCTAAGTAGCATATATTTTAGATGAACACTCAACAACATCGCTTACTCCTGAACGTGATTGGGAATGTTGAGGGAACACATGTACACACCAACAATTTTGAGATCAACTAAGTTAAGAATAATATCCTTATTGAGGGAATCAATATTGTAACCGTCAGGTACAAATTTTCTACAAGGATAACCCGTAGGAGAGGATGGAGACGATGAGGAAGTAAGAACACGCCACCCAAGACATAATGGAATAGATATGAAAAAGACAGAGAGACGTAGGAGTTGAAAGAATGGAGAACTGTGATGCACGATAAGAATAAGAAGAGACAGGGGATATGGAGGACTAGGGTGTTTAAAGAGGCAATAAAGTTCAATATTAAAATGAATACACTAAAACGTCAAAACTAAAGCGTTAATTCAGTCAAAAACATCATGAAAAATTCTAACACAAAAAGTAACTTACCTTTCTCGGAATAGAAGATGACGACGGTATATGAATAGGTGATAGATTGACATGTAAGAGAGAAAGAATAGTGACAGAGTATGGTAAGGCAATTCAGGGCCTTTATAAGGTAAGTAAAGAGAAGTACATGTGAGAGAATTCGAAAAAGCGTAGTGAGTAATAAGGAGAAAATATCGATTTAATGATACAAGTTCGCAATAGCCAAGGCTATAAAAAGCTATAAATTTGAAGTATGAATTCAAATTCAAAACCAAACATTCAAGCAAAATCACAAATATAGCCAAGAAGCACGCAACACTTCGTGAAGAAAATATAAATTGTTGTGTTGGCGAACACATTGTTACAACTTAGGAGATAATAAGAACAACAATTCACACACATTCAATGGGCACAATCATTGCTTCACCTTCCGTTGACTTAATTGCTAGGGGAACTTATGGTGTATACGGAGCCACGCCTAGAAATGGATAAGACACTCGTAAATGACCCCAAAATTCTAGAAACCATGTTACAACCCACGATTTGAAACTCTAGCAATGCGGAGCAACGATCGCGATTTATTATGAATACAGGAAGGGTAGCACTGGCTCAGGTAAGCACGACTAACTAAGAAATGTCATTTCTCTAAAAGAAAGAACTGACTTGATCGTCGGAGTACTTTCCTCGAAATCACTTCCGCGATGTTTCTTGTAAGACCACGCTCGCACTATGGTGCTAGTTAGCCACCTCGCCTGACAGGGATTACCATATCACAAAACAATATGTAAAGCTGAGTAAAAGTTTCATTGATTCAAACTTTTTATCTTATCCATTTGGCCTTATGATTTTTTCTGTAATGGAAGCAACCAGCACTAAATTCCTTTGCCAAACCAGAAAAGTCATATGCTCTTCTATATTTAAAGAAGCAGTCACACATTGGATTTGAGGAATTAATTTTAGATTAAATAGTAATGAGTTGATAGATTGGTTTTAGTTTCTCCAAACCATGATAGAGAGTGGCGCACAAGAAGTAGAGGAGAAAGTAACACAATTATCAGTGCTATTGGAAATTTTACCTACAAATAGAAACTCATTAACATTAAGAGTTTGAACCATTAATGAAAATCTTGCAAAATTTCATACACAGTAATATAAATGAAAATAAACAAAATCATCTCCAACAAACTCCAATATATGTTATGATGATTTAGATAAATTCTTTTAAGCTAGCTTGAAAAGTATATGAAATTGATAAAAAATTCAAATTTAGATACACCATAAATTATGTGCAAGAGACAACTATTTTTCCTCTATATGCACACATCATGCACTTGATTTTCTTATCATTGCGCTTATCTTCACTTTATATGATATGATGACAAGATAATTAAAACATCCTCACTATTGTAAAGGATATATTTAAAATGATTTTTGAAAAAGTTACTAATAATTTGTTCTTAATTATTTATGATTTGGAAAAAAAGTCTCGGTTATTTAAACATATTGGAGCACTTTGAAAAATGCTCAATGAAATTAGTCACATGTGTACTATGTTTAATGACAATAGCATCTGCAAATGACATTGCTAAATGTGGATGACATTACTGATTGTACCCGCAACACAGATGGAGATACCGCCACCATACTCAAGGCTGCGGCACATGATACTAATCCATCTCTACATGCACAGAGATCGGAGCAGGCAAACAATGGTGTCGGCACTCTGGGAGGTCATCGCCGTACCTCTCAAAAATACTATTTTTAAGCCCAATATGCTCACTAAATACAATTAAGTAGATAGTTTGGCAAGT
>JAULKM010083319.1:0-11513 GCA_032355605.1 Rubia tinctorum
CACTTAGGTCCCTCCAAGAAATTTGGAATTGTCGAATCACGAAATTGGCGACACCAAAATTCAATTGAATAATATACAATTGCGACTTTGCGATTTGGGCATGTATTGGTGAATGGAAGGACCTCGAAAGTCAACATTGATTACTTGTACACATTTTTGGAAAATTACACCGTGATCCAAAATTGTGTTTCCCCAATATTTATTGCTCCAAAATACATAATTTTTGTTATTATTTCCTAAATATAAAAATATTAAATATTAAATATTATTTAAATAATATTAAATAATACCCCCGAAAAGAACCCGATTCAATCCAACCCGACCCGATCTAACCTGAGGGAAAAAATTACACGACA
Organism: Rubia tinctorum; assembly: GCA_032355605.1. Lineage (NCBI taxonomy): Eukaryota > Viridiplantae > Streptophyta > Magnoliopsida > Gentianales > Rubiaceae > Rubia > Rubia tinctorum. The sequence goes on from JAULKM010083319.1 coordinate 357, forward strand.
ATAACCCGACACGACAATAAACCGACCCGACCCGACCCCGAAGAAAACAACTGACCCGTTTTAAATTGACCTGACAGCAACCCAACCCGACCTATTCTAGCTTTCTTTCTAATCCGACCCGACAAACAGATTTTGACACTTTCCAACCCGACCCGACAAACAAATTTTGACCCGTTTCATCCTGACCCGTTTTGACCTGACCCGAACCCGAACCGACCCGACCAACAGACTTCGACTCGTTTCAACCTGAACCTGTTTGACCCAAACTCGAAACTGACTCGAATAACCGAATTGACAGCTCTATGCACATGTGATATTGGTGTTGCTGTGTTATTGACGTTCATTATATTTAGGTCAATTTATAATGTCGCCTCGCCAACCGTTTTGGCCAACTTTATTTAATTTCTTCTCTAGATTCCAACATGAGTTTCGATATTAGAAATCACATAGAAATATTTACAATGAACGGTTCCATAACCGCGGTCCATCTAACAATCGATACACGACTTATTAAAAATTAGTAGGTCAAAACTGACATCAAAAGTGCTGAAAAACTACCGCACTTGTCTGTCGCCTCCACTACTAGTGGATTGAGTAAAAAGATTGCCACGCTAGAATCAGTACTCCCCGTCCCAGTTCAATCTGCACATTTTTTGGTCAACTTTCTCATACCATGTATGACCAATGATAACTTTATTTATGTATAATAATGGTGTATTAAAATTTGATGTTTAGAAAATACATCATGCAAGGAATCCAATGATATTTCACATAATGATATTTGTATTTATATACTGGTTAAAATTTATGGTCAAATGTGTTTTGAAAAAATTGACCAAAAAATGTGCAATTTGAATTGGAACAGAGGGAATAACATCTTCTCCTTGCAGTGATAATTAGTTTTTCCCCACCCAGCGAATTGAGTTAAGTTAAATGTAAAAGAATAAATTGTTTCATTTTATAGTAACAAGTCAGTATAATATTTTATAGGATTGTCAATTTCTGATGCCACTCAAAATCTGACATGAATAAGACATGTACTAAAACATACTATTTGAGTACATATACAATGTAAAATGAGTCGGTAGTGGTAGGGGGACAAACGGGCAGACAGGTCGAATACGAATCGGATAATATGGGTAATTAAATAATATGAGTACGGTCCATTTAGACCCATTTTATGATGGGTTTAAAATGGCATGGGTTAAAAACGGATCAAGTTGAAACCCGCTCAACTCGTGTGTTAAAAATCACTCAACCCACAGATTTCAATCCATATGGGTTAAAATACAAATCCAAAAGTGGGTAATTTGCGGTACTCAGGAGAAAAGATCACCGCCGCTCACTGTCATCACAGCACATCCGATGACTCAACCAGACATCGCCCAACTGAGGAATGGTGGAGAGTTGCACCAAAACCCCGTAACTACAAATTAAGAGAAGGGTGGTGGAACTAGATCCGCATATTTGAAAGAATTCAAGAACTGATACCAAACTCTAATGTCATCAATATTGAAGGAAAGTATATCGAAGGTTGATTTAGAAAATGGATCGAAATGGAAGGTTGGTGAAATCCTGAGGCTTGAGATAGAACTGCAAAGCAAAGCAGGTAAGAGCATGTACAATGGTGGTTCAGAACGGACTCAATTAAAAATTGAGCTCGAATCGAGCCCATTACAGTGGGGTTTTGGACGGGCTGCATTGAAATATCCCGCTGGTCTGGCTGTAAAGATTTTGCTCTCGCCCAACAGTCTACTCAAGGAGCCCGCACATGCGCCTGTCAGAGGCACTGCGGCGTGCCTATTTTTTTTATATCAAGGATGCCATATGGCATCGCAGTCCCCCCTTTTTAATTTTTTAAAACCTTATTGGGACACGTGACCCAATCAGGTGGTGCCACATTTTTAAAACCTTATTTTGTTCTATTTAAAAATTTAAAACGGAAAAAAAATCTTTAAAAATCTTATTTTTATTTTTCAAAATACAAATTAAATTTTGGTTCATTTTAAAAATCAAATTACATTCTTTAAAAAATATATATAATTTTTTGAATTATGATTCATAAAATAAAATTTGAAATTAATTTTGAAAATTCAATTTGAAAAAATCAAGTCCAATTCAATAATTTTAGTTGCATTATTAAATTTCACATTTCACTTTATTTTTGGTAAACTAAATTATTTGAATTAAATATTAAAGGTAAAATTAATGAGTATGATAGAGAGAATCAAGTGGGGTAAATAGAGTAGTATCAAAGTGGTCTCAACCAATGTGGAGAAAAAATGGAGTGATTTAGTTGCGAGGTCAATTGCTAAGGTGAAAGAGAAAGTTTGACTATTTAATAAACTGAAACTGCAAGCAGGCTGGATGATTGAAAGAGCTGTATTTTTTTTCTAGTGTTGAGGAATCTGGGATTGGACAAATCGGAGGAGGGATAGAGTTATGCAAGAAAGAGAGATGGATTCTAGGAACCTTTTTTAAATTTTAAAAAAAATCAATCATTGCAAGATGTTGGAAAAACGCCCAATAACGATTACACTGAGTGAAATTGACATCCAATCTAACTAGCATCTAGCAATAATCAATCTATTGCAAAGATATTCAAATTACATATCAACCAAATTTATCGTCTGTGCTATTACAAAGATTCAATAAAAATTGTAACATCGTTCTCAGAGATATTAACTTGTTTCCTGCGAAAATCATGACCACTTGGCAGAAAGGAACATGGATATTCAACAACTGTAACACCACTTGATCCAAAACATGATCTATACTGACCAAATTGTAAACATCTTGAAAAAACACAGATCGAGAACAGAACTCCTAATAAAGAAAAGTAAACGAAATTACGATTACACGATGTGTGAAACAAGATCGAACAAAACTTATCGACATGAACAATTAAATTGAATGATCATCATGAACACGTCAATCTAATCTATCAGGTCAAAAAAACAATACTAATTTATGGAAACAAATCCCCGCTTATTCAATAATATAAACATCAAAAGAAAATCAATTGAAATAGCTATTGTTTCCCCATCTCCCTATGATGGGAAGATGGGAAAATGAACATTGGAGAAGAAAATTTCAGAGAAAGAAGGAAGAAGGGGCGGCGGCAGCAGGATTTACAGAGTGGTCTATTTTTTGTTTTTTTGGATTCCAGGAGCTGTTGAAGGAGTTTGGCTAGTTGGAGAATAGAAATGTTAACCCGCTACAGAACTCGCTAACCAACCCGTGGTCAACCCGCTAACCGATCCATTCGACACATATTTTTGTAACTCATATTACCCGTTACTGATTTAATCGGTTACCTGTTTAAATCCATTACCTATTTAATTCATATACATACGGGTTTAAAAATAAATAACCCGCTTGACCCATTGGTTATGGGTCAATATTGCCACCCTAGATAGTGGGTTGACCACCAATAACAAAAACAATTAGATCAGATTAAGGTTAACTCGTTGATCTGTTTGATAATACTTATTAGTAAGTATTATGTAATATCTTGCTATTTCATGGGACTCATTAAGTGAAAATGGGTTAAATAATCCCGAATTCAGATTTTTTTTTCCCCCAAGTTTATTGAGTACATGAACAAGGGCATTAGTAGAATAAGTTCAGTTTTTTTAAAACTTTAAAACTTATATTTTTACATCCCATTTGTGAACTTTTTGTTTGAATAACTTTTAGGATCAAATTAAAATTATTTTATACACAACGATATGTTTTTTAAAAAAAAAAAATCAGTCCATTCTCAGTATTTGCATCCACTATAAAAATATAACGTACAGTCGGTAACAATCTATTTACCTTTAGATTGATTTAAAATATTGAAATCGATTTAGGTAAAAATTAATCAGCCAAATCAAGACACGAGCCGAGTACATTTCTTTATATGCGAGAAGTAAGAGCTAAGCTCTGAAAATTACAACTGAAAGCCTCCCTCCTACTACTAAAATCACTATCTTCAACTACAATCTACAACTAACTTCTGGTTGCAAACGGTTATTAACTTCCCAGTTTGTTGGAGCTGGAAGCTTCTTCTTCAACCTATAATTCCTTCTGGTTCCTCGACATTATTCTGTCTTTTATATTACTTCCACTGGGCGATGTGGGAGTTGATCCGTCTTCCAATTTTGTTTCGGACACTTGCACCCCGCATCACAAGGCAAAAAGGATTTGACCTTGATGCTTCGTACCACACATTACATTAGTATCCACAAACCTTCAGTATTCACAAGCTAACCTGATTCACAAACCTTCTTTCTTTGCCAGCGACACCCACACCGAGCAGAGGAATGTTGTACACCTTAGAAAAGATGTTAAATATCGATACTCCAAGCTCACACCTTTCGAGGAACATCAACATACAAACTTCAGAAGGATACATTCTGTTTGTTAAAACAAATGACAAATCTCCTACCAATCCTGCCAATGTATGTTGTTTCCATTAGTCTTGCCAATGGTTCAATTGCCCAGTTCTGAAACAATTAATATTCCAAGTAACAGCATCCTGCATGTTTGTCCATGTCTAGTTTTCGAGCTTGTCCTATAGAGAAGCACATACAGGAAATGTCCAAAAGCCGAATCTCGGGAATCATGTGAGGAATATTAAAAAATATTTATTCACTGTAAAACACTTGTTGAAAATCAGTTTGAAACAAAGATCAAACTTTCTTGCAAGAACATGACTCATCTGATTAATAGACTCCTTACTCCCGTTCTTCAATGTTGAACCCCAAACGAGAAACACTATAATAGAAAACCTGATTGTGCAACATTATAAACCATTATGCAACATGAATGGAATATGCAAAGTCGTGCACTAGGATGTAAGCTGGGGAATCTCTTACCAATCCAACTGAATACAGAAGCATCACAGTAGCACTTCAATACTTGATGAATGCCCGTACTGATATATCCTTCTTTGTCAACAAATCGAGACAATTCAAGCAGCAGCCAACCACTGAACACCTGCAAGGAGTTAAAAAAGTTCTTTGATATGCTTACACATTTTTTATCAGGGTGATCAAAATTTGGAGATCAGAGATCATTGCCGAATGGATTTCTTAACAAAATGTTTGATACAGGAATTCTTAAGTCAGATTAAAGAGGGACTGAAAGGAATTTTCAAGTTTATAACATGCAAATAATTCAATTCCTCAAAACATATTAACTTGTGTCATCATTAAGATGACTCAAATCAGTTCCAAACGCTAGAAAATGAATGAGTAATGTAATCCAAGTAGTAACTAGTAAATTTTTAAAAAAAAAGTAAAAAAGAAGTGCTTCACTAACTAAGAAGCTACGTAAAGGCACACTCCAGCAACATGTTCAGTATACGCCATGTATACACCATGTATGCTTATGATGCTTGACTGCTATCTGCAAGTTTAAAATACAAGTATGGTAAACATGAAATACAGCGGGGGAGAAAACAAGGTAAAAAAGAGTGGTCTAAAAAAACACTCCGATAAAATCCGGTCCCTTGTTTTTATAACGATGAGTCAGTCTTATTGAACTGTATGCACCAGATGTTCAGCATGCTTCCTTCTGAAAAATAAGGTTACCCAAACATTGGAAATAGTTCAAAAGCCAATTCTATATCCCACCATGTGAGATGAGCACCAGACACAGAAGTACTTTCAGAATTCCATAAACTAAATCAAACCACAACACTGCTTTAAATTAAACTAACAACTTCACTCATAAGACAAGCAGAAGATGAATAGCCTTGCCAAATTTATAAGATGATACAAACTACATGTTCAGAAAGCAAAGCGGCCTATAGGGGTAGAAAAAAACACAGGTATATACTTATCCAATGTTCCTTGAAAAGATTGTTTATCATATATTCCTAAAAAAAAGAAAAAATTTCTATCATACAAGATACATTGTGTCAAAATTCTTGACAGAACAATTCAACAAAGCAAAAGAATGTACATTTACCGGCTAGGCTGTCAGGATTATCACCGGACCAACGAACAACCAAGCAGCTTTTGTCAAAATTGTACCTGAGGGTGATTTCAGATGAAACTTGGACATATTTATAAGTGAAATAATTATTATCAGGATACTGAGTCAATAAGAATGCATTAATAAGTTTCAAACTATCAAAAACTTAGTTAAAATTATAAATCAAGAGACTAATGTACTAAACACATAAACACATTATGTCAACAAGAAAACCTTTTGAGGGCAAAACAAACCCAGCAGCACATACACACATTAATGAGATTTATCACAATTGAAAAAACATACTGAGCATAAGACTCGCACTAAAAAAACCGTGAACCACAAATTATATACGTAAAAAAATCAATTCTACAATTTAGGTATCCCTTACATTGCTACAATTCTACAAGTTAACAGCATTACTACATTAAAAAACATAACACATGTGCGCACATTTAAGAATGAATAACTGAGAGCATCTAATCAGTACCTGGAAAGGTAGAAACCATTCTGTGGGAGCTAAAGGGTAGATATCTGCAAAGCAAACTCTGATTGCAAATCAAAAAGACTAATAATCACAACAAGACACTATGATAGGTGATAGAGATTCACAGATGGAGCAAAAGGATACAAGATGACAGGGTAAACCCCCCATTGAAACTGGCAGTTGAAGTAGCTCTGTTGAACAGGGGATTTGTACACAATCTTCCCGGACCGGATGACCAAGAACCCGGAATCCATTATCTAAAGTATTTGGGAGCCATTCCAGAAGTGAAACGGCTGATGGCCGCTTTTGAGATTGTAAATCTGATGTCCTCAAAATGTAGTCTCCTCCGAATCGGGCTGCTATCCTCAAAATGCAGACTTCTCCGACTCGGAGCTACAGCCATCTTCCGCTTCACGGCCATCGGGACAGGCGGCGGCGAGGAATCCCTAGCATTGACGGCTTGCAAGGCGTTATCTTTGAGCGTGATTATGCAGGCGGTGGATGCTCCTGCGGCCCTGCGGTTTTCAAAGGCAGACATGGGATTCACGCCGCCGTCAATGGAGGAGTGATTCTCGACGAACTGAGACGCGTTGCCCATTAACTGGCGGGCGTACACGCCGGAGTCGATTCTATACTCCGCCCAGCCGCCAACTCCGTCGGCGACTCCGATGGTGTGCTCGTCGCTGATGAAGAAGGCGACTTCCCCCGAGGGTTTTGCTTCGTCCTCCTTCGCCAGGGAATACGCGCCGGCCCTCGGACTCGTTGAATCCCGGAAAAGGATTCTTCTTACCCCGGGGCTAACATCCCCCACCACCCGCCGCTTGCTACCCAGGGTTTCAACAGCGACGACCATGGGTTTTGAGGGGTTAATGGAGGGTTTCCGAGAAATTGAAGATCAGAACGAGAGAGAGTAAAATTTGTGTGTGAATATCCAATTAGGGTTTTTGAAGATCAGAACGAGAGAGAATTTTGGAGAAATTGAAGAACAGAACGAGAGAGTAATATTTGTGTGTGAATATCCAGTTAGGGTTCAAGATCAAGCAAAAGAGGGGTTAAGTCCAGCCGTTGGATTAACGGGGCATTTCCTTGCACCGATTGACCAATTCCACGCGGTCCTGCACCCTGGCAACTTTCTCAAAACAAATCTCGTAAAATTTTGAAATAGGTGTACCGTTGTATTTTGCTTCTATTTTCCCTTCTCAAACGAACTTATTCGGTTAAGATATTATTTAAATTTAATATATTCGTAATAATTTGTTTGACAGGCATTTTTATTATTTGCTATAAAAAATCATCCATCTTCAAGCTAATAATTATAGTAACTAAATTTTTTTGTGAACAAATTCAAACCAAATATAAGCATAACCACTCCATAGAAGATTTAAATGTTTTTCTTGGATTGAGTTAGAAGGAGAAAAAATTTCATCCCCCTCTAATATAAAGAAAAATTAGGAATTTTTTCTTTTACATATCAGCCCCCGCCACTAATGTTTCTAGCTCCGCGCCATGCTTCCATGGATGAAGAAAGACCCTCAACAGAATCCATATTAACATCAACTCGAAACACATAAAACATCAATGCATAACTCAGCCCTATAGAAGATCAAATTAGTGATGAAATTTTGAAATCCCATCATTATTAACCGATTGTCACCGGAATCGAAATATCAACATAATACATGTAAATATCAACTGAAATCGCATAATCATCAACAAAATTGATATATGAGTATAAGGTCATGGGCAGTGGTAAAGACCGCTAATGGTCTCTTACCAATTAAATATATTATTTTTCTCAATGTCTCTCTTCCACCTCACCCTAAGAGACTACTTAAGAGACCACCCTTTTTTTCCTCCACAGTGGTAAGAGACCACTCTGCACTATTCATGGATCCCACTTGATTTTCTCTATCTCACTCATTAATTTTATCATTAACATTTAATCTAAATAATTTTTTCCACTCAAATTAAGTTGAATGTGAAATTTATTAATAAGTCATGGCATTAAAAATTGAATTTCATTTATACAAAAATTATTAAATAATTTTTTTCTTTTTTAAATAGTTTTTTGTTGCAGAAAATTAACTTAATTTCGTTTTGAGTTCAAATATTAGTTTTTACTGAGAGAACTGTTAAAAATAAATAATAGGAGAAAAAAATTTGATCGAAATCATAAATACAATATTAGATTAGCGAAAATCGATTATAACAGCTAGAAAATTTGCGTAAATACTTAAATAATAAAAATGAGATATATATATATATATATATAGGTAAAAATGTGGCGTTATAAATTTGAAAATTCAAATTCAGTTTCAATTTTTTTAAAAAAAATTGAATTTTAAAAAAATCGTTGGGACACGTGCCGCCCTGTGAGTGGGACATGTGTCCCATTTCATGCAGAAATGGAAATTTGCTCGTTGCTGGGGGGACACGTGTCGCTCTCTGGCTGGCCCACGTGCCCTCTCCCCCAATTTAATATTATGGGCCGCTTATTTTTTTAAAACTTTGCGGACACGTGGCCCAGTAAATGGGCAACACGTGTCCACTTGAAAATTAAAAAAATATTTCCGCCGAGTGGGACACATGGCCCAGTGAGGGACTGACACGTGTCCCGGGGGAGGCAGAAAAATTGGGCCGCACATGGGAGGCCCCAGGGACTGACTCGGTCAGATCCATTTGCATCAATTGTGGCTTTTTGACCGGCGTCTTAGCAAGAGGCTCTTGAGTAGTCTCTTATTAAGAGACCACTCTAGAGTCCCTTGTTAAGAGACCACTCTAGAGTCCCCCACTGTGCGGATTTTCGGTCTCTAGAGTGGTCTCTTATAATTAAGATACCACCACCGCACATGCCCTAAACATCAACTAAAATGTACTCCCTCTATCCTAGCTATATTTGCAAAGTTTGACCTTTTCAAATTGATTAAAAATATTTTTGATCATTAATATCTTTAATTGCGTATATTTAAAAATGATTAAAAAAATAATATTATAAAACTAGATATTTACACAATTCTAATGATATCTCACATGATTTTCTAATTTAATTTTCTAATTAACAAAGTTTGACTAAATGAATAGTGACTGATGCAAATAGAGGTGGAATTAAGGGAGTACTAAACATCATCACTGTGGTAAAATATCATACACTGAAATCAAAACTCCAGAAAATATGCAGAATAAGTGAAGAGACTTACTATAACAAAGAGATCCAAGGTTCTAGTAACACAGATGGCAAGAATTGTGAATATTTAAACAATTTCTTGTTAGAGATTACCCGACATTGTGGGACTGTGTCGGTGATCCTACTGTGATTTCACAGCCTACAAGTGATCCATAAAGGCGCGATCATGGTGGTTCCGATTTCGGTGGTAGTGGTTTGATGGTGGTGAAGGAGTCGGATGTTCTTTGGAAGACGTCTCGTACTATTCAAATGGATAGAATTTCAAGGCATCACAGGGTTTCAACATATTTAAATAGTGGTATTTCTAGGCTAGTCATATCCGTAGAGCAGAATGCTTATATGTAATTTAGTTGCTTGCATGTAATTAAAAAAAGTGAAGAGACTCTCCGTTTCATCTTCAACAACAAAAACATACACCAATAATTTCGATCAAACACAACCAAAATCTAACTGAATCACAATATAATCAATCAAATCCAAAACAACAGCATAATCTCCTTTGAAATCGATCGATTTCACCGGAGAAACACCTACATAAACGATAGCGGGCAATAAATAAATACACTGAACCTCAACAATTCTATTAAGGAATAGTAATATTACTTGTAATTGTAATTAGATTATAATTATTTTTCTAGTCTGGTCTAGGTCTTTTGTACAAGTATATAATGTACCCCAGAGCATAAATACAAACACACAATTATTACCCCGTAAATTTTTCATTGTATCAAAGTCTAAAATCCTGAAAACCTAAAGAAAATTTTCCGTTGCTTTCCGGGCTTCCACCGTCGATCCGTCGTCCGCGCGTAGTCTCACGCGCCGCTGTCTCCGCCAACCGAAGTTCCCTGCTTGCTGCCGATCGCTGTCCGTCGCCGCTGCTCTCCAGTTGCAGCTGTCGCCAGTCCGTCCGCCGCCGCTGCTCAGCCGCGCGTAGCCTCACGCGACACCGGTCTCCATCCGGTGCTACCGTACCTCTGTTGTCGATCACCACCGCCACCGATCTGCCATCGTCGATCCGTCGCGGAGGTTGAAGATTGATCACTACCCATTCGCGCGTGTGAGCCACACGCCGCCGTCTCGTAGCCGCGCCGCGTTCGATCTCCACGTGCCACAACTGCCGTGCCCATCACTGATCTGCTCACCACCGCTGATCCGCAACCATGTTTGCTCCTGGTTCTAGTGTCGATGATGCCGATCAAGCCCACATTGCTCTCGAAACCGATGCTAATAAACTACAAAACCTCAGCGCCACCGATGTTATTGCAGTTTTGCCTAAACAGTTGCAATTACAATCTGGCACTGGGGTATCTGTTCCTACGGGTCGTTCTATGCAAGACCCTTACTTCCTCAGTACTTTCGACTGTCCAGGTTTGTCAATCTGTCCCGTCATACTTAAAGGAGAGGAGAATTACCTGGAATGGTCTAATGCTATGTACAATGCTATACTTGCTAAGAAGAAAAATGGTTTCATTGATGGAACCATTACTAAACCTCCAGACAATCATCCTGATGCGGTTGAATG
>JAULKM010083330.1:0-11513 GCA_032355605.1 Rubia tinctorum
GAAAATTACGAAAATACCCTTAACCATAACGAAAAATAATTACACGTGCCACGAACATGCGACGGTTTACCAGAAAACCACCCATAATTTAGTTTCGAGACCAAAAAATCATTTTTTATTTGTTGGTTGCTGAATAGACGCGGTATTGGCCTCAGACACCAAAATATGGTATTTCGACATATATTGGATACCAAAAAAATAATGTAATCTTTTTCATACAATATGTCTTATATGTCCACATTTAAAAATGTCTTATTATGTGTTAATATTATATTAAAAATATAATGTTTAAGTCAAAAGGTACTTTTGATAATTGTTTAGTCTGGTTAGAATTTTCGTTTAGATCAGACTATATCTCTTATTCTTTGAAAAAGAAAGATTAAATTCGTTTTATCATTAGAATATTATATTCCTAATCTTTTATTAGGATTATAAAAAAATTCCATTCTCAATAGGTGAATATTAATTTTTTTTCATATTTCTTTCATGGAGAATTCTTATTAGAATAACTCTCTATATATTTTCTATTTTAGGTAGAGTGCATGCCTTTGCATAAATATATTTGTTCTTGTTTTAAAATAATTAGTATTAATTTGTGAGAGAATAACTTTATTCCCTTTTTAAAATAAAATTGTATTCCTTTTCTAGTTAGTTATCTCTTTGCATAATTTCAAGAAAATAGAGAAATCCATACGAGACATTAGATTAGATATTCACACTTTAAAATCTCTTCTTTGATCTATGTATTTTTTCGAGACTCTTAGTTTGTGGAGAACTAACTCTTTAGTTTCCTCTAACTATTAGAGTCATCGATGAATACAATGTTAGGTTCAAGATGAAGTAATCAGGTACTATTCATTCTTTTTAATACTGTAATAAATTATCTTGTAATTGTATTGCTCATTCCGTCCTATAATTATTGGCCTATTTATTTTTTTAAGTCAAACTTTGTAAACTTTGACCCTAAATATAAACTAATATGCATATAATAAAAATATCATGTGGGATATTGTTAGATTCATCTTAGCATCTATTTTCAAAATATCTTTTTTTTTCCGAAATTGTTATATGTAGTTTGAGATATTGACGGTCAAACATGATCATTCAAAACTGTTGAAAAGTAAACAGGTCAATAATCTTGAGATGGGGGGAGTATATTAAATTATGTGATTTATTTAGATTTGTAATCTAGATATATTATAGAGCATGAAGCAAATGACTTCGGTGCGCACTTAACTAGCACAATCTTTCGCCTTTGGCCCCCAATTTTTTTAAAACACTTTTGCCCCTTTACTTGTGAAACTTTTGAGTCATGGTCATTCCGTCAAGTCAAACCATTAACTCTAAAATTTATACCATTAATTTCTGAATTTATGATAAAATAGAGGAAAAATGACTTTTCATCATTTCTATTAAAAAATCCAACCCTGCAACTTTTATTAAATAAAATCTAGCCCCCATCTTTTTCTTTATTAAAAATCAATCCCTACATCTTTTATTAAATAAAATCTAGCCCCCATATTTTTCTTAATTAAAAACCCATCCCTACATCTTTTTTAAATTAAAAATCTACCCCCCTGCCTTCTTCTTCGACCAACCCAGCCTAGTGCCACCCTCTCCACTTCCGCCGTTGACGAGTTCTGATTCTCCTAGTTCCTCAACGCCATAACATCAGAGATTCACTCTTAACCTCATTCACTTCCCAATAAAAACCTCCCACAATTACCCCTCTAACCTTTCTTCGATCATGATTCCACAAGCAATAGATCATCCCAAATTTGAAATCTCAGCCTCCGATGTCGAATCCATGGCCTAGTTGCAAGACCTCCCCTCCATCCTCCACCTCCTCCACGACCTATTCCACCCATCCCGCTTCCAATCTCTAACTTCCAGGTCACCACCGTTGGCCTAGGACCTACCCGGCCTAAAACCCATTTTTCGTAACAAGTTGTAGAGTCGGCGAACCTCCCATACTTCCCTTTCATGAATACCATTATGGCACCAACGACCAGGTTAAAGAAGTTGCAGATTCATGCGCCGTAGTTGATTTAAACCTGCGAAGACAGAGCCTTCCGGCTAGGGAGCTAGTCAAGGCGTTCTTCCTGATTGAATTCAGGGGAAGATGTTAGGTCAGGGTCGAGGTCATCAACGAGTGTTGTGGTTGTGGAGATTTTTTATGGCGGTAGTGGTTGTGGGGATTGGAAGCGGGAAGGGACTGGGAGCGGGAAGAGGAAGGGGAATGGGAAGACGAAAAGGAAGAGAAAAAATGATAAAATGGGAAATGTCAATTTTGCCCTCGAAATAGACACTTTGACCTAAATTGACAGTTTGACTTGACGGAAGTGCTACGACTCAAAGTTTTGTAAGTAGGGCCAAACGTATACAAATAATAAATAAGGGGGCTAAGGTGAATGATCATGATAGTTATGGAGCCACTGAAGTCCTTTGCTCTATTATACATTTTATATTGTTGATTTCAAATATATATATAATATTGGCAATGAGTAAGCAATTCATGAGTCCGTAGAAAATTAACAACATTCTATTGGATAATGATAGACAATATATATGGAATGGATATTGATAACTGGTTCGTTTGGTCATGTATCTCATCAGTGATTGGTCGCAAAGTTATTATTAAAAAAATCATGACTATGTATGATCTAGCTAATAATAAGGGTTATCATTGATGATATGATTATATTATAAATAGGATGTATGTCATATGACCCCTCTGCCTAGTAAAGAACAAGAACAATATTATGAATTGAATGAATCTTATACTTATGATCATGGTACGAAGATGATGTATGGAAATTGTTGGCCGGACTGTTTTTATTCTCATATTTAAATATTTTCACTAGTTGAGAGCCTTCTATTAAAGGTAGCAATGTAAGGAAGTTTAAAATTTGAGCCTAAAACGGCCTTAATTGGAGCTTTCCAAACTCGGAACCTCCTATTCGGTTCCCGCAATTAAAATAAAATGCGGTTTTGGGTCGATTAAAGGTGATTTTTCAATAAGAGCCTTTTATTAGGGCTAATTAAAGGTGATTCAAGCTATAAGCCCCTTTAATTACCCTAATTAAAGGTATTTTTGTCAAAAGGCCTTTAAAAATGATCCTTTTCGAGTTCAGAAAATAGAAACGACTGTGTTTCCGAGTTTGGAAAACACGTAGTTTCATAGTACAAAGAGCAGATATAATTTACGAACTCGTTAATTGTTCGTGTCCACATTCCTAGTTTGTAAAATGTTTTATCATGTCTTTATTCTTATGAAAAACGTTTATGAATTCGGAAATGGTCCATCTTAATTTTTAAAAAACACGCCCATTTCATTACATGCAACAAAACCCTAAAACTTTGAAGAAGGTGCTCAATTATTCCTTAACCATTGTTGGATAATTCACATGCTTATAGTAACATAGAAAAGAAGTTTATTTTTTGAAATTATTCAAATATAATTAAATTCGAAACTAGAAATCATGCCATAAAGTCTAGTACTAGTAACATAAAAATTCAACAGTAATCTCAAATAAGAATAACAGAATAAATTCTTGAAATTTCATTCATCGACATCTTCAATGTCGCCAATTGAAGTTGATCTGTCCAGTCGTTGTTGGGAGTTTGATGCGAGGTGACGCTCATAAGCTCGCTAAGATTTTTCAAGGAAACTAATCTTCGCCTTCAGGGCGCAAAATTCCTTGCGTATCCATTTGTAGCAATCCTTGAAACCTTTCAAGTATGACTTTTTGGTACCTACAAAGTATAGCGAACAACATATGAATTAGTTAAACAATAAATAAAACACAAACAATCAAGCAAACTAAATCGACGTAAACTCATTTGTGACTAACCTTCCTCAATTCGTGGTCTCTAGCTCACCCCGGGAACTTCCGTGGTCTAAAAAACCCATTTATGATCATACAACACCCAACCTTTATTCTCGAAGTAAGCCTTGTTAAAATACTTCAACCCTTTTTCCTCCCCTTGTAAAATCAACCCCTCAACATTCTTCAAAATGCGAGTGATTAAACTCCCATACAGTAGGCATGTCAACACCTTCTTCGACGTTACAAAATGCAACATATGCCTAAATATAGCCATCCCAGTATTGATTTTTCTACCCTCAATTAATAAACATAATGGTTGTGTAATTAGACTCGATCAAGTGTCCGCCTGAGGGGACCAAACTCCTTTTAATAATCTCATAAGTAATACATTGGTCTATACTCAAAAGGGTTAGATCAAAGGTCTCGGGTTTCCCTAAATCCAATTTATCGCAGTGGAAGTACCTCTCACTACACTTCACGGGGTCAATGTAGGGGTAATCAACTTCTAGTAGCCACTCCTCTCGATGGTAGAAATTATCTAATGGACCATATAGATCCTCCAAAAAAAAATATTTTGAGTGTGTGATGGGCAGTCGATAAGCTTATTAGTACTCCATTGGCTAATCGAGATATCAATTCACCCAACCCTAGTACCGTAATCCCCATTTACCGAAAATTAGCATAAAATTGGCAAGTCAAATCAAAATATGCTTTTTATCACATGCAAGCAATTTCTCAACATGTTGTTCACTAAATGGTTTTAGGGGATCGGCCAACCCTATAGCTAGTTAGTCATTAATGTCGACAAGATATATATCTAATTTCCCCTTCTCACGTAATGTGTTATACCAATTTTGCGCAAATTGAGAAACGAACCATTTTTCATCAAAACCGGGATTGTGGCCGGTTGAACTTGATCTTGGGATCCCGCGGCTTGAACCTCCCCTATCCATGACAAAATTTTGGTGGGTTTAGCAAAAATTGAGGAAATGAGGGTTGTTTGTGAGTTCGGAAGTTGTCTACGGTTTATAGATTTGGGATCAACGGATGAAATTGTATTCAAACCCTTATTTGTTTTATATACATTTATATTTCCGAGTTCGGAAACATTGATTAGTCTCTATACATAAAGGACAAGAATAGTTTCACATATTGGAAATGTATTTTTCTGGGGAAAAATGGGTGCTTCAATTTTTCCAGAAGCGGCCTAGAAATGTCGTACCATCTCGGAAACCTATTTTCCAAGTTTGGAAAGTTCAATCGTACCTACGTGTCTAAATGAGAAGATTTATTTCCGAGTCTGTAAACATGCCTGGTCCATATATGCAAAGTAAAGACACATTTCCAAGCTCGGAAATGTGTCTGTACTTTATGTCAACTTTAGCGTTGAAAAACATTTCTCCTTAGGTCTCAACTTTTGGTGCACAAATTACATTTTACCATCATTTAACAGAATGCCATTAAAACAATATACTTTAAAGTGAATGCAATGACACAAAACGTCTCGTGCAATTCACCTTCAAATCCCAAGTCTAAAAAATGAATCCAAAACATTGTCAATATAATTTAAAATGAATCCAATACAGTGTCAATTCAAGATATTGTACCAACTAAGACATTGTCAATTCACCTTTAAAGTGAATGCAATAACACAAAACATTGTCAATTCACCTAAATAATCCAACAACGACAAAATATTCAAACATTATCCAATTTCTTCTACCCAAGCATTCTATCAATGCTAGAGTCCCTGTCTCATCTTGGCCCCCGATGTTTTCTTTAACGCCTTGACCTGCATTCTTGTCATCCCCGCCATGATCATCATCATCATCATTTTCACTCTTTGAGAATACCAGTTCGAAGTTAGGCGGCTCATCATCATCGCTTAGTTCCAAATGGAGGCCTTGGGCTTCCATGTACGCGACATGTTAGGAATGAGCGCGGATCAACATCTCGTACGTCTCGGTCATGTCTGCATTCATACAGTTAAAGTATTTGCTCAATCTAGCTTTCCAACCTCTGCCGGTATATGTAAATCAATATTCTTCAAAATTAATTGGATATAAAAATATTATATATTCAGTTTTTCTTAATTGACAACAAGAACTAAAATTTTGTATCACGTACGGGAGTTCGATACCTCTTCTCGTGGTAATTTTAGCTTTTTGACCGGGTATTGGACAGAACTCTCATGAGTTCATTCTTTTTGGGGATTCATTTTATCTGATCCGGATGCAAAATGTGGTGGAATTTTAAACCGGAAACAAATAAATCATTTTTTTGTCTTCATTATTTCTGAAAATAAAATATAAAATAAAGAGGACGCATAATACAATATTTTTAATATTTTTTGTCATAATTATTTCTGCAAGTAATTTTTTTAAAGATGTAGAGAACGCATTCAGCGAATGCGTCCTACAGTTCAATTTTTTATTTTTATTTATTTGTATTAATTATTTCTGTAAGTAAATTTTTTATAAAAAAATGTAGAATGAGTCCTGTAATTCAATAATTTTTATTATCTTTTTGTCTTAATTATTTTTGTGAGTAAATATTTTTTTTAAATGACGAGGAATGTTTAAAGATGACGAGGAATTTCTTTTCAATATTTTTTTGCATTTTTACTATTATCCAAAAAAATTTAAAAAGGAAGCTGCATCCTCTATTAAATCAACAATTTTTTTTTTATTTTGTGTCAGTATTTTAGCTGTAAGACAAAAAAAAATTAAAAAATTGAGAGGACGCATTCACTGAATGCATCATTTAATTATTATTTTTTAAAATTTTGCGTCCTCTAATGAATCATTTTGTGTTTCCATGTATTTTTTATGTAAGTCAAAAAAATTTAAAAAAAATTGAGAGAAATAAATATTTCATTTTTATTTCACTGAATGTGTCCTCAAAGTTACTAAATTTAAAAATAAAACCGAAAGTGCTTCAATTAATTTTAATTTTTGAATTCGTATTTACTATATTAAAAAGAAACCAAAATAAAAGAATGAAAATAAATCATTATGAATGTGATATTATTTCTGAAAATATTATTTGATTCATGAATTAATTTTGGTTTTAAAAAAAAATTAATTACCAAGTATTATTTTGTTTTAAAAATTAGAGGAGAGAAAGAAATATGTGAATGCGTCCCAATTCTATATTTTGTCGGAAATATTATAACCTTTCAAGTAATTAATATGGAAACAAATATTATGAAAGATGTATGAAATATATTTAAAAATGAATATTTATATGTATATTTATTTATAAGATAGAGTTGTATGCATGAAATTTAAGTTATATGCTTTGCTCGATAAAGATTAATTTCATTAAAAAAATAAAATAGTAGTCATATTCTATGTTTATTTAATTGGAGGACGATAATAATAACAAAATATGAATTAATTCATATATGGATATGTAGAAATGTACGTATTAGTAATACAATATTCGATGAACACGTGTCGAATGTACTAATGTTTTCAAAAACTAGTACACGGTTCTAATTGTTTTCAGCAATTTTTTTGGCACTAAATTTGATGAAGACACATTCGAAGAATGCATCTTTTTTTCCCGGCCCAATTCAATTACAAATCACAATGGAATTTTACAGAATAAAATTAAAAATAAAAACATTGAAAACGTATTCACTAAATGCGTCTTCGTTTTTAAAATTTTCAGCCCATGGTTTTAAAATTTTAAATAATTGATCAGAAAAAGAAAAATTGAAAACAAAGCGAACGCATCTATTTTGCAGAAGAAAAAAAGAGGAAAACAGAGAGAACGCATTCAACGAATGCATCCTCCCCAACTGCATCCACACTCATGTGCTGTAGCACCATCAAAGCTGAGACTGAGCTGTTTCAGTTGGAACCACCTATTGTCATAGTATTCCATCCAAAAAGCCTTGCCTTCAGGAATTACACCCGCCTTCTTCAGCATAGCGGTTATCAAAACACTGTAAGGAAGATCTTTCTTCTTCATCTGAGCGACCTTCAACATGAATGAGATAATGGCAGGGGTTTATCTTGACCCCCTCCATGGCATATTAAAACAACATGAGGTTAGCAATGGTTGGATCGCAAGTGTGGCCATCCGTGGGCAAAACATTAAGACATATCCACTCATACATGAGACACTACTCTACGGTCAACACGCAGATATCACAACTCCTTGCTTTCCCCGCATCACTTCCCACCATCCTTAAATATTTCCTTTCCATAGCGATAGGACAAAGTGGGATGACTTCACTCACGTCAGGCTAAACATGTGTATGATAAATTTCTAGTGAACCATTGGGGTCCCTAATTTCTAGAGGGTGGTGTAGGGGGATTTTAGGGCTGCGTTAATTGTATACGTAGTCACAGATAAATCTTTCCCATTTACCCTAGTTATATCACGATCATTGCTACCTTGATCCAAGTTCGCTTAAAATTGCATAACTTCATTCACACGAATGGGCTCATCCACACAAATTAGTTTCTCTAAATGTTCGGTTTTGAAATGTTTGAGAAAATAGTCTAGAATTAATTCTCCAACATCCGATGAAAGTATATCCTTTGACTTGATAACTCTCCTCTTTGAAAAAGCGATATACCTTTGCTTGGCTGTATAGTTGAAGAATTTTGGGGTTTTTCAATCTCCGTGACCGGACGAGAGCTTCAATTTCTTGCCTTTGACTTAGTGCATGTGCTCTTACAAATCATTGCGAATGGATAAAGTGTTTGAGATAATTGAAAATTTTGAATTGAGGGTTTGTTTGTTGGTAAATCGAGGGTTTTGATTTGGAGATTCAAATCAGTTGCCCGTTTTATCCTTTTTTATTGATAAAAGAGTTTTCGAGCTCGTAAATATATCTGACCTACTATACAACAACGACGAGTAATTTCCAACCTTTAACTTCGGTTATACATGAATTTTTACCTTGATTTTTACTATTAAAAAAACCGAGGTGGATGCAGCTGAAGTAAAAAAATGCATTTTTTTACCTCAGTTCAGAACCGAGGTAAATAATACCTTTTACTTTGGTTTTGGATCGATGTCTGTAGGTTTTGTGACCGATGTCGGTTCAAGTAAGAAGCACGATGATATGAGAGCATAGCTGCGACTTCGTTAAAATCAACGTCAACATCCACATGCATGTGACGTTGTCCATAGTAAGATGGTGCACGATGGGAGAGGAAATACTACGACGTCATCAAAGATGATGTTGTTCTAATAGGGGCAATGTCGTAGAAAATGTTTAGCGACATCGCGATCCATGGGGAACCCACGTCGTGTGCCAGCTGACGTGGAATGCTAGCGAATACAACGTCGTTTTGAATGGCCAATGTCTAAAAAAATACGTTGGCACAAGCGACGTCGGTAATGTGTTATTTGTTCCATCAATTTGTACAACGTCACGGTTTAATCAGTTAGATATCATTCCTCTTATAATATTATGATATTAAATATTGATAACAAAAAAAATCATTCGTCGATAGCCGTTACATGTTATTTAAAATGCGATAAATCATGAAATGGTTTAACATCATACAACAATCAATTTTTGTTCAATGAATGTGAGAGAGATTGAAATGATAAACATAACAAAACTACAACATTTATTACAAATACATGTTATAATATATTAAAATACAAAAGGTTGATATGAAATTGAATGATTAATTTTATTGAACCTCCATTTTCTACGGTGTACGACATTAAGACTGTCAAGGCAACTAGTGAAATGACAAGTCCGTCCATCTAGCTACATGCAAAAAGTCCATCAATATCTCTCTTTGTTGCTATTGAAACAAATACACAAGAAAACCAAATTTATGATACAATTCGGCATAATATAGAAAAGCACATAATATATCATACGTAGATGACATTTATCGCAATATGGAAATAGTAACTGATATGAATACAGTCAACGTCACACGCATAAGAAACCGATGTTGCATAGACCGAATGAAGATCGACTTCAAATATTCATAGATATTTCAACATTTTCTATACCTATGTGACGTCGCTATATGTTTAGTAACACATCGGATGAAGTGATTAAATATGACCGACGTCGCACATTCATATTGTGTTCATCCTAATGTAAGCCTTTTTGTCTAAACCTTTACAAAAATTGCATTATATTGGAAACAAAAACAACATAAAGTATATAAAATGTAACACAATCATCATACTTCATTAAAATATTCAATCTTCAATGAATTAGGGAAAAAACATATACAGGGGTATGGTAACAAAATTGCTAAATGAGCATGGAGTGGATGGAAAACTACCTCAATCAATTTGAACCTGGAGATGCTCCATGATTGGATACTTGTTGCTGTTTGAGAGAAGCAATTTGATTTAACCTTTCATTGTTGAAATATTGTGAATGGATAGGATGGTGTAGAGTTGGGTTTGTAGGATTTGTGTTAGAGATGTGAAATGGGTGTTAGTGCTGAATATTGTTGACTTGGAAGAGGGTTGGGGGGAAATTTTGTTTCAAATTTTTGGCTAAAATTTTTTCTTCCCACTGGAAATTTCCGAATGATCAACATCGGTCAATCTTCGGTTAAAGTTTCGTTCTATGCGACACAATTTCTACGTCACCCATTAGGGCCATAGTCTAGTTTCTAAAAGGTTCATAAAATACTACGTTTTCATGCCCAAATTGGAACATCGTGCTCGTGACAATGTGAATAAGATAATGGTATCTCCAATTTTTCATTTCGACCTCTCCCAATTCCTTGGAGGGACTTAAGTGCAAAAACTAAAAAGATCACCAGTTGTCCCAAACTCGATTTCGATAGTTCCCAAAAGAAACTTCGTCATGACTAGTCGAACTCATAATAATCGAGAGTAATAAAGAAACTAGTTTTATTCCAAATAAATTCCACAAGTTCAACACCACTAAACAAAATACACTCTTCAGTAATCATTTACAGTTTACTCTAGACCACGTACTAGTGCTTTCTAAAAATTGATGGAAATAATTTTATTACATTTGTATTTCATAAAAAACCAAGAATATCACATTTCAGGTGATTCTATATGTGACATTTATTATCGTTCTATTAACGCTTATCATATGGGTATTAATAAAATACTATAAAAATGGCCAGTTGATTACCCTAGTTCTTGCCCATCTTAGATAGTTCGCATGATGTCCATATGAAACATTTGTCATTTTCTTCCAGTGCAGAGCTCTTAAGCGTGGTGAACATGCAAGGAAATTTGGGTCATAGTGTAATTTCCCCCAAAGTTTCATCATGTACTATCTCTGAAAAATTTGGGCCCTTTCCATCGACCCGTTCATGCCCACATTTGAACATCGTACTCATGACAATGTGAATAAGATAATGGTATCTCCAATTTTGCATTTCGACCTTTCCCACTGTCTTGGAGGGACCCAAGTGCAAAAAATAAAAAGATCACTGGTTGTCCCAAACTCAGTTATGATAGTCCCAAAAAGAAAATTCGGCATCCCTAATCGAACTCATAATAACCAAGAGTAATAATGAAACTAGTCTTATCCCACATAGAATTCCACAAGTTCTACATGACTGAACATCGTGTACTCTTAAGTAATCACTTACAATTTACTCTAGGCCATGTACTAGCGCTGATATGAATCTCCTTGCGAAGACTCTGGATTGCGGAAAATTGGATCTTTAACCAAATGGGAATCTCGCCCAACCC
>JAULKM010083340.1:0-11513 GCA_032355605.1 Rubia tinctorum
AGTTGTCGTTGTGTACTTTGTACTATATCTTTCTGATTAGTGGATTATTCTGAACTGGGCTAGGCCCCGCAGACGTATGTGGATTTCACCGAACTGCGTAACCAAGTTGTGTGTCTTGCATTTATTTACATTACATATTTGGTTAGATTAACCTACGTTGGAACATAGGCTTAACGATTAAATCTACTAAACGGTAAAACCAGTTTTTCATCTTCAATATAAAATCCCTTAAAATTACAAAAGTAGGTTATGATACAAAAATGAAATGATCGAATAATTAGGAAAATCAACTCCAAAATCATGAACTCACAGAAAGTGACATAATTACAAATCAATCATTGACAACGATTCATCATGTCGCACCTAATATGAGAAAGGTAATTAAATCATTACGATCAATTATTACTACCAGCTAATAATTTATATGTCCAGATTAAATACAAAACGAATTTCCCTTTCTATGTCTGAAATGTACATAATTATACAAATTATATTTCAACATTAAAAAAATTAAAATGATACATTTATATATAATTTGGTTGCTTGAAAGTAATCTTTAAAAAAAATAAAAAAACGAAGAGAAACCACCTGAGAGGAAAAATCCAAGGCTAATTTCAAGAAAATATAACCTTTTAAACAATGAGTCTGCTCTTGAAATACGGTATTTCCATAAGTCATGGAAAAATCATCGTTTAAACTGCGAATTAAAAGAAATAAAAATAAAAATTATGGGTTGCATTAATCGGACCATAAACTTTATAACACCTACACAACTACAAAAAAAACTTCCAGTTGTGACGCATTTTGGGGCATCCGTGATACATAAAAGCATCGCTAAAATTATTAGTGACGTCATATGAAGTGTCTTTATTCAGCATGTCACTAAAACTTTGTGACGCTTTGAAGTATCATTATATTTTTGTGACATTTTAACATGCAGTTCAATTTAGAAGTGTCACTAAATTTGTGACATGGATTGATGTAGCAGTTCAGTTTAGTGACATGTACACGTGTCACAAATATTTTAGTAACACCTGAAGGTGGAGCAAATATTGTGACATTTCTTTATTTGTCACAAAATATGCGTCACTACTGGACTCTTTTTTTGTGGTGCACGTTGCATAATACATTTTTAATATTGCAACTAAAATCTTTTACCTTTTTATTATTCTAATTAAACTCCATTTTTTCATAAACCTACGGGAAAAGGTATTTCCCAAAACTTTGCCAAAAAATGTATACTACATTTTAAATCTAAATAATAATGTATATTATAAATTAAAATACAATATGATGTATTTTGTAGTTAAAATGCAAGAATTATTGTACAAAAATATAATATTTAAATTAGAATTTAATGATTAAATTAAATACAATAATTAATCCATAACTTTGATGAAAGAGTTTGTCTCTTGACTCAAGTGCAATTTTAAAATAAAGGGATGAAAATTTGCGGGTCCAAAGCAATTAAAATTCGGGTTAATTCGATCGAGTTATAAGGTATTTGCGTAAGCTCATGCGCCGATTTAAGGTAAAATTTTAACTTTCTTTCCTTTTCCCCAAATCTTTCATCAGCTCAAATTTCATTTTCTTTGATGATTTAATGTCTATGTTTCAACATAAAGTTATAACGTTTTATATTGAACAGTTTAAGAAGATATTTAGAAATCATATATCAGAGAAGAAAATTCATATAAAAAATAACTAAAAACACAAATGATTAACTTATAACTTATATATTTTATTCTAAACATATAATGTTTATAACCAAAACTCAAATGTTTTAGTTACAGTTACTGCACAGTACAAATCCCTAACTTCATATTATTCTACTCCCTTCGTCCCAACTAAATCTACACAAAATCTTATTCTCAGAATAAGTTGTCTAACTTTGACTACATATATGCATAATAATTGTATCGTATGAGATATAATTAGATTATTCGTAACATGTAGTTTCTAAATATCAAATTTTTATTTGCCTTTATAATCCGTAGCTATACATATTTATTGGAGAGCGTAAAAAAATTGTATACAAATTTAATAAGGATGAAGGAAGTAATTAAACGTCATTTTTATATATGCCTATAGAAAGATGTTTTTCCCAATCCTTTATCTTTATAAACACAAATTTTATTTTAGCCAGCCTAAAGTTTAGGCCAGTGTTTATTATGCAATTATAAAAAGTTTAATCTGGGATGGTTTTTTTATAAAATATGCTGATAAATTTAGGGACCTAATGTGCAGTTATCAAGACACAATATACTTATATCTAAAAAATAGAATTTTCATTTTTCTTTCCTCCCCTCTTCGATCGGAAACTGCCTCCGGTGACGGTTACCACCGATTTCCGTTGGATTTCCGCTACCTCCATCAGCCTCTCACCGGAAACTCTCTGCAATTCGACGTCCCAAACCCTAGGCTCTGCAATTCGACCTACGTACGTGCTTGCTACTCGTTCCCCTGCTCGCTGCCGATCTATGCGCGCAACAACTGCGAGGAGAATTGGGACGGTTACTTGTTCTCGACGACGGTAACCGAGCATCATTGATTTATTTTCCAACGACTACAGAGAGGATAGGATCTGTTCCAGAGGAGGAGGTCATGGAACCACCAGCGCTTACTACATAATGACGCAATCAAAGTCCCAGTTCAGGCGACGTTCAGGCGAGATGGACGGAGGGCACCAAGACATTACTAGCGGCGCCATCGACGTTCCAGTTCAGGTGACGTTCAGGTAAGAAGAAATTGCAAATGTTACCATAGTGCGAGAAGAAATTGCAGGCGAGTTCAGGCTTGTCAGATCCATGCGCCACGTGGAGAAGAAGACTCGCGCGTATGAACACGCGCGAGGTTATTGCGGCGGCGGAGCTGAACTTCGGCGTCTGAGAGGTGAGGTTTAATTTTTTCAAAAACTTGCTGAGCTTTAATATTTTCTTGACTGAGTTTATATTAGTAATGATTGTTTGATCTAGTGGTTAGTACTTTTGTTGTTGATGCTTGAGATCTAGAATTTGAGTCTCACTTTGATATTTATTTTGAAGAATTTATATATTTTTATGTACATGCTGATTTATATTCTTGATGTATACACCGAGGTTTAATATTATTTGACTAAGTGTATGTTCAATAAGAGTCGTTGGTGTAGTGGTTATTGCTCTAAGCGTTGAGGTTAGTATCCTTATCCTGGGTTCAAATCCCACATGTCCTTTTTTTTAAAAGAATTTTTATTCCAAAGGTACTGTAGTTTTTTGTTGATGT
Source organism: Rubia tinctorum (assembly GCA_032355605.1). Lineage (NCBI taxonomy): Eukaryota > Viridiplantae > Streptophyta > Magnoliopsida > Gentianales > Rubiaceae > Rubia > Rubia tinctorum. The sequence goes on from JAULKM010083340.1 coordinate 3,262, forward strand.
TCGTAGTTTTTTTCCTCTTATGTTGATGCTATTCATTATTCGGGTGAAATTTAATTGATATGAGTTGAGATTTTGTCATTTTTAAGGGTGATATAGATTAATATTTGTAGTGTTTTTTTTAAAAAATCTTATGTTGACATTTTTCATTTTCCGGCTGAGGTTTGGTAACATGAGTTGATGTTTGTAGTGTCTTTTTTTTTATGTTGATATTTTTCATTTTTCTGGATGAGATTCACGTGTTAGGAATTGATGTTTGTAATTTTGGGATGATATTTGTAGTTTAAAAATAATAATATTGTTGAAGTTTTATGATTTTTTCAGTAAATAATTTATACTCTTGAGATATCGTAGTTTTTTTTGTTTATGTTTTTAAAAAACAATTCTGATGTTAATGTTTTTTTATTTTCCGGGTGAGTTGTAGTTGGCATGAGTCAATGTTTTGAAGTTTTTTTTGGTTATATTGGTTGATAGTTTTTTCTTTTTTTCTTCTTGTCATGTTGATGTTTTTAATTTTCTCGACGAGTTTTAGGTGATACAAGTTGATTTTTGTAGTTTTGAGTGACATAGGTTGATTTTTTGTAGTGTTTTTTTTTAATTATGTTGACATTTTTCATTTCCTGTGTGAAATTTAGGTGTTAGGAATTGTGTTTTTAGCTTTTGCTTGATATTAGTTGATTTTTGTAGTTAAATGATAATTGAAGTTTTGTGGATGTTTTTATGATTTTAAGTTGATGTTTTGTTAGTTGTAGTCGACGCTTTTTTTCTTCAATTTTTTCGATGTTATTTGATTTTTTAATTTTTTGTTGTTTTATTTTATATATTTTCTCTAATTTTTTAGTTAATAATTAGTGATTTTTCGTTGATATTCTGTTTTTTTTGCTGATGTTTATAATTTTATGTTCAATGATCATACTATTAATTATTTACATTTTTAAAAAATATTTTATTTTTATTTTTTTTGCAAACTGCAGTTGGCGGAAAAATGATAGGACAAAAAAGACCTTGAAAAAATATTAGCAATAAATCCATGTAAAATTATTAGCGATAAGTCAATGTAAAATTATTAGAAATAGTTTTCTGAATCTAAAATTGCATAAATATTCATGCCTAAAGTTTAGGATGGATCATTTGACACAATCGCCTTTATAAAATACCATTCTTAAGAAAAATCTTCTCAAAATCCATTTCCGAAAACGATGACCAAGAAACACGTTTTCACGGGCATGAAGTTGCGTGATTCATGATGCGGATTAGGTTGGGCGATTGTCCACTTTGATTAATCGAACTTTTGCTAATAAAGTCCAACATTTTTTTGTACCAAACTCATTTTCAAATGGAAGTTGCTAAAGTAGTGATGAATTTTATACCATAATAATCTAGTTGTTGAATTTTATTACTTGTCCGTTTTTGCTAACTCAACTTAATTTTAATTTAAATATATATTATATCAAACTAAACTAAGTTAAAATTGTTGAGAAATCCATTGATGATTGATAAATCAATTGTTTAATATATAGAATCATGAATCACATCTACGTAGTACCAATAAATTTTATGATAGAAACTCGTGATTCTAACATGGTATGAGTGCTAAAGGTCGGCATGATCGCCCCAGTGAATGTATATACATCCCATTGATAGTGTTGGGTTGTCTCCTCAAATTCCAATCAGTTGAGGAATTTAGGAGTTACTAATGGTGAGCTATTCATGAGCCTAATTAATGTCATATTCAAGAGTATGTTAATGGTCGCTATTCATGATGCTGGTTAATGTCTTATTCAAGAGCCTGCATAATGGCAAACAATTGAAGATCTGAACTCAAACTATATAAATAGGGAGAATTAGTTTCTGTAATAGGTGTGACTTTGAAAACATCAGTTCTGGTCTAAAGTTCATCTCACAAAGTCTGTATTATGTAAATCATTCTGGTAATAAAATATGTGTCTGTTCATGGATATTGGCAAATTGGTAACACACGTTAAAATCAGTGTTATGTGTTTCTTAGTTTCTTTTCTTTATTTTGAGCTGCGAGAGGGGATTAATTTTCCCAACAGATAGGCTCGTGACTCCTTTCCGCCAACGTTCGTGCGATGAATAATATCGCTGCACGTGAGAGGACGTATTGAGAGTGTAGAATAAATCAGTTAGATGATTAGATTTGATCTTATCTTGTTGACTAGACTAGACTAGAGTTATATTAGAACTAGTCTACCTTATGTTTTGTACTCTCTATTTATTATCTTCATTGATAATGATTATGATTACGGGAAAACATTCTTTCATGGTATCAGAAAAAGTTCTGATCCTAAACCCAAAGCACTAATTTTTCCGATCTCCCTCCCCTCTATTTTTTAGTGGACTAAATTTTTGGTCAACTTTCGATCAATTACCGATCAGATTCCGGCCAACATCTACTGACGAAATTTCAATTTTTCCGACGCCTCTGTTTGATTCTTTCTAAGACAGTGGTGGCCTAAGCAAGTCGCCTCTTCTCCGATGGCCGGATTTTTTCTCCAGCGGCGACTAGATTCTCCATCAGCGGCACTCAAGAGGATATCGTACATTGTCTCTGTTGCCGGCCACCACCCACAACCGTCGTCTTCCGTTGTTGATTGTTGCTTCTAGTTGTCGGTCCAGCTCATCGCTGTTCAAGAACTCTCCGGTTTGATCGTTGTCCGGCAACTTCCTATCCTCCGACGTCTCCTGCTTCATCGGACCTCAGATCTCCATCGTCCGGTGGCCTTCATTTTTTCTGGCATCCCCAGCTTGAGTGTTCTCCGAGTTTGTCTTCTACCACTCCATCGGTTTTCCAGTTCTGTTTCTTCGACGTCGTCTTTGCTTCGATCTGTCACTCGTCGCCGAGCCTCATCTTCCAGGTTTTGCTTCTCCAGGTCATCACCTCAGGCGCATTTTACAGACATTAGGCGCGTGTGATCCACGTGCCCACAACCATACTCGCATGTTTCGTCACTTATGCGTGAGTTACATGCGCCAGTCTTTTATTGTTGCGCGTGAGTTCACGCGCCAGCTGCTCTCACGCGCATCTTTGCACGTGACTGGCGTTTCCCTGACCAGAATTTGTGTTTTTTCTGATTTCTTTTTTTCCCTTATGGATATGGATCATTTTAATTCTCGAAGGAGTGATATTTCAAGATTTACTGGTCTTTCTCATCATCGATGACAAGATGGCTCCAAGTGGATTGTAGATTCTGGCGCCACAGAACATATGGCCAGTTGATCATGTCGCACCTTATCATGGTTATTCCAGTGTATATGTTGGTAATGGTTCTCAACTCCTTATCACTCATGTTGGTGATTCTCATATTTCTAAATCAGTGTCTCTTTATGATGTGCTCATTGTGCCTGACATCACTAAAAATTTGCTTTCGATCAGCAAATTGACTCGGGATTTAAATGTTGTTTTCTTCTTTGATGATCGCTCATTTACTATTTAGCAAAAAATTACTAGTGAAACCTTGGGTCACGGTCACAGTGACAATGGGCTTTATGTTTTAGACTATGGTGCATCTGCTTTGTTATCTACTGTGGAATCAAATAAGTTGCGTGTGTCTATTGAAAACTGGCATGCTAGACTTGGTCATGTATCGCATTTTGTTATTTTTGGTTTACGAGCTTCTGGATCTTTATCTCTCTCATCGATTTTGCTAAAACCTACCCTTTGTGATGCATGTGAAAATGCTAAAGGGAAGCGTTTATCTTTTTATGCAAATGATAAACATGCTTCTAGATACTTGATCTAGTTCACTGTGACTTATGGGGGCCCTCTCATATTTTATCTTCTGATGGTTTCTCCTACTATGTATTTTCCTCGATGATCATTCCCAACTCTCATGGTTTTACCCAATGCGCTGCAAATATGATTTTTGGGGTGTTTATTACCATTTTTTGACTTTTTTTGGAGAACCGGTTCTCTTCCACCATTAAGGTGTTTCAGAGTGATGGGGGGACTGAGTTCGTAAATGGTTGCTTACGCTCTCACTTTCAGACAAAGGGCATTCACCATCAGATTTCTTGCCCGTGTACTCCTGAGCAGAACGGTCGGGCTGAGTGCAAGCATCGCCACATTGCTGAGATGGGCCTATCTATGTTATACCAATCTCATGTCCCTCTCTCTCACTGGCCTCACGCCTTTGATGCAGCTGCTTATACTATAGATTGGTTGCCCACTCATGTCCTTGGTGGACGATCACTATATGAAGTTATCAATAGCCGGATTCCTATATACACGAACTTCCATGCATTTAGTTATCGCGTGTACCCTTATCTTCGTCCATATGCAGCTTACAAATCACTCCTCGCAGTTTGCCCTGTATCTTTCTTGGTTACGACTCCCAGTACAAGGGATATCGATGTTTGGATCCTACGACTGGAAAGATATATGTCACCAGACATGCTCGGTTTGACGAAAATTTCTTCCTTTATGCCGATGGTTCTACTTCAATACCTCTATCCTCTCTGGATGTCTCTACTTTTTGGATCCCACTGATACAACAGTTGATATCCCTACTTCTTCCACAATGGCGTCTCCTCCTACTTGGCTTGTCACTTCGGTTGCCAACCCTCCTGGCTCATCGATGCTATCATCCTTACCGACTACGACACCATATTTTGTCTGCTCTGCCGATTCAGACGATCCAGTGGCCGCTACGATGCATCCTGATTTGCCTGTCTAGCCATCGACATACTCACCTGGTTCTCCGACTAGCCCACCCAGTTCACCGGCCCCTTAGCCGGTCGCTACTGCTCCTCCGATCTCTCCACCTCGGTCTCGTACTCATCATATGGCTACTAGGTCGGCTACTGGTTCTATTCAGCGCAAGGATTATTTAGACATTATCGCTCAGGATCTTATTGCTACTCTACTTGCTCAGTCTGAGCCCACATATTATCGCACTGCTCTTCAGGATCTGGCTTGGGTTTCTTCCATGGATGACGAGATGGCGAATCTTCGTGGCCAACACACTTAGGACTTGGTGCCTCGACCTTCAGATACTAACATTGTTAGCTCCAAATGGGTTTATAGGCTCAAGTATCGACCAAATGACACTATTGATCATCATAAAGGCAGACTCATGGCGCAGGGCTTCTCACAGATTTTGGGTTTTGACTTTGACCACACTTTCAGTCCTGTGGTCAAAGCCTCCACTGTTCGGATAGTTCTCGCCATTGCCACGATGTGTTCCTGACCACTTCATCAATTGGATGTTAAGAACGTTTATGCTCCGGTCTATATGAAGAAACCCATTGGATATCAGAACCATGTCTATCCGGATTATGTATGTCGCTTGCGAAAGGCAATTTATGATTTTAAGCAGGTCCCTCGGGCATGGTTCCACCGTTTCAGCACTTATCTGATTCAACTTGGTTTTCAGTGCAGCTCAGCCGACACTTATTTATTTGTTCTTTTGATAGGGTCGTCGTTACTGTATCTCATTGTGTATGTGGATGACATCATTCTTACAGGAAACGACTCGACTCTTCTTAGTCAGTTCATTGATTGGACACATCGAGAGTTTGCAATGAAGGATCTCGGTGTTCTTCATTACTTCCTTGGTCTTGAAGTTTCACCGACTTTATTAGGTTTACTTCTTGGTCAAGCGAAGTATGCTCGGGACATCCTGAATCGAGCTGGTACGTCTAACGCTGCACCAGTTTCCGCGCCCTTTGTTCCTGGATCTCAGTTGCACGGTTTGACTGGTCCACTGTTTAGAAATCCGACCCTGTATCATTCTCTTGTTGGAGCTCTTCAGTATCTCACCATCACTCGCCCAGACTTGGCCTTCTCTTTCAACACGGTTAGCCAATATCTTCAGGACCCCAGAGATGATCATTTTGTTACAGTTAAACAAATTTTGAAGTATGTTCGTGGTACCCTCCATTTCGGCCTTACCTTTCGTACTGCTAGTTCTCTTGAGGTATTGGGGTATTTAGATACTGGCTGGGTTGCTGTCTTGAGACTCGGCGGTCTACTTATGGATATGCTATTTTTCTTGGTGGCAACTTGGTTTCCTGGAGTGCTAAGAAGTAGCTCATTGTTTCTCGTTCCAGTACATAGTCTGAGTATAAGACGCTTGCCAACACTGATTCAGAGGTTGTTTGGCTAATTCATTTGCTCTGTGATATGCGAGTTCCTTTATCTGACTCACCGTTGCTGTTATGTGACAAGAACATCGCGATCTTCTTGGCTCAAAATCGGTGGCGCACAAGCGGGCAAAACACATTGACATTGATTATCATTTTTTCGTGAGTTGGTGACATTTGGAAAGTTGCAAGTTGCCCACGTTCCGACTTCTCTTCAAATTGCGGACATCTTCACTAAGGGGCTCTCTCGTCCGCTGTTCGAGGTTTTCAGATTCAAACTGTGCGTCAGTGAATATCCGACGCTTCGCTTGGGAGAGAGAGAGTGTTAGAATAAATCAGTTAGATGATTAGATTTGATCTTATCTTTTTTGACTAGACTAGAGTTTTATTAGGACTAGTTTACCTCATGTTTTGTACTCTCTATTTATTCTTTTCATTGTTAATGATTTATGATTACGGGAAAACATTCTTTCAGAGAGTCTCACATTGAAGATTGAAGATTGAGAGTCTCACTAGTTGATGCAGGGCGAATGACGACGAAGATTGAAGAAGCGATGGATCGTCGTAAAGGTTCGATTCGGTTTTCAGCGTAACTTTTGCGTTCGGAGTCATAATCAAGCGATGCCAGATGCGTTGGAACCGTCTCGACGAGACGAGTCAGAATCTCCATTTGAAGTCGTTTAAGGCCTCAAAATTGCAATTTCGTGTTTTTTTAATGTTTTTCGATTTGTTTTTAATTTCGGAAATTAGTTCCAAAATTTTTCGTTTTTTTCTTATTTTCGGTTTTTCCTTTTAGTATTTAAAAATCTCATGTTCGGATATTTTATTCATTCAATCATAATATTATTTTGGAGATTATTTTCTCTCTCGTGGATTCCAGAAACAAAACCTAGGGTTTGTGCTTGCAGACCTTATTTGTTCTTCAAGATTCGTGCTTGCGAATCTCTTTGATTTTCTGACTGCGTCACTAGTCACCTCTACATAATACCAGTATAAGATCATGAGTCACCGCTATATAGTACTAAGTAATTTTATGATAGAAACTCATGTTTCTAAAAAATGAAATTGAATATAATCAAAATGAACCGAACTAAACAAATGTACCGTTAAATTGAAGGGGAAAAAACGTGCAGTGCGTTTGTCAGCGAGAGGTTATCTTCTCTGCCAAACTTAGGTACATATGATTATTCAAAATACGTTTTAGACTTTAGGTGTTTAAACTAAAATACTATAAAGTTGTGTAATATGAATTGAAAATGTTGTAGATTTGGATAAACAGTATTTTAAAACGTAAAATATAGTATTTGTGGAATTGTGGGAGTGTTTAATCGCTTGCCAACTCTGTCAACTATGAACTATACCATCTTTCTAAAGACAGCTTGATAGCAATATCTCAAAAAAGTACTCCTAACTGAGAGTATTTCTTTTTTCTCATTTTATGAGTATTTGAATTTCTGCAAAGGTTTGCGGAAATGTTTTGGGAAAGACGGTTTTTTCATAGGTTTATGGAAAGACGGGGTTTAATTAGAATAATAAAAGGTAAAGGATCTTTGTTGCAATATTAAAAAGTGCAAATATAACATTCAGTTTTTCAAAAGTGTTAATATACCCATGGATGATTTTTAAAATTGCAGATACAACCATGGTCGGCGAAAATATGTAAATTTATATCCGAGTACCAACTTTTTTTCCTCCTAATTTATTTGGGTACACAACTGCTGCTCACTTCGATGACTTTGGGTACAACCGCACTTTCAAAACACTCGAAGTTATGTTTGCACATAACAAAGAATTGAGGATTACATACCCGTATCATTCTTTAAAAAATATTTTCTAATACAATTTATTGTAATTTTTTTGGTACAGATCTAGTGGAAGGAGGAGGATCGAGAACACTGCTGCAATCGAAGGATCTTAATAGGTGTGCTTCAACGCCCTGTGACTCTAACAATGATATAAGCACGAGTTTGGGATGTAGTACTTGTGCAGTTTCCGGGATAATTGGTGGTCAATTTTGCCAGCTAATAGAATATTAGATAAATTAGAATCGGGTTAAGAAAATAATACCCTTTTTGATTGGTTTTGTACATATCTTTTTCCATATCTGATTCTATCTTGTATACCCTTTGTAATCACTATATATATGAATA
>JAULKM010083351.1:0-11512 GCA_032355605.1 Rubia tinctorum
CAGTTCGATTCAGTTTAATTCAGTCTCGTTCTGTTGGACTAAGTCTACTTCAGTGTTCTTCAGTTTAGTTCATTTTGATTCATTTCATTTCAGCTTTATTCAGTTGGGTTCATTTTGATACAGTTCAGTTCATTTTTGTTCAATTCAATTTAGTTTGATTTGGTTCGGTTCAGTTTTTCATTTCAGTTCAGTTTCATTCAGTTAATTTGATTCATTTCAGTTCAGTTTGACTCAATTAACGAGCCAGTGTGAGAACGAGTGGTCATTGGATGCCGAGAAAAGGGAACCGAAGCCGGAGAAGGCACAAAACCCTAGGTCGGTGGCACAAAACCCAAGGTCGATGGTACGAAACTTGAGACAAACTCGGAACCAGAGGTCGGCAAAGATGGCGACGGAACAGGGGATGCAGGACTCGGCGGAGCTACTGACGATGCCGGCGGAGATGCAGTCGGTGGTGCGAGTGGGCGATGCACTGGCGGTGACAACGACGCGTGAGGCTCATGCGCGGCCAGGGTGGCCGGAGTAGTGGTTGGCGGTTCTGTCGATGCTGCTGGAGGTGCTGACTACTGTCAAACATGAAGCTGCTCACCCTATTGCAAACGAACATAATTTTCTGAAAAACCTAGAGCTCCCGGTGAAATATTAAAATTTAAATTCTCCAAAATAATGAGTGATTTCGAAGAGGAGGATGGCTCAAACACCTCGGATGGAACTGATGATGGCTCTAAAATCTAAAAATCCAATGATGAAGAATCTGTAACGGTACCAGTACGAGAACCCGAAAAAATGACTCATCAAACTGAGCATGACGAGTGATGTATTCTCTCTCAGTGAGAGAATCAAGACATCGATAACCCTTGTACTCTGATATGTATCCCAAAAATATGCACGACATACACCGGGGGGCAACTTGTGAGCAGAATAAAGCCTGGAGTAAGGGAAAACACGGCAACCAAAAGCATGAAAATTGGAGTAGTCAGGCAGAGTACCAAAAATAATAGTGTAAGGAGACTAATCAGATAAAATCGGAGTGGGCAGTCTATTAATGATGTGGACAGCTGTGGAAAAGGCATCATACAAAAATGAATGATGAAGACAAGAATGATACAGCATCGACAACCCAGTCTCAGTAATATGACGATGCTTCCTCTCTGCACGACCATTTTGCTTTGGAGTATAAGGGCATGAAAGTTGATGATGAATGCCCTTGGATGTAAAATGAGTTTGCATCGATGATTCACAAACTCAGTTCCACCATTACTCTGAATTTTTTTAATGGTGGTAGAAAACTGATTCTCAACAAAAGCTTCAAATTGCATATAGACCTCCATAAAATCATACTTACGTCACAGATGATATAACCAAGTAAATCGAGAGTGATCATTAATAAAAGCTTCAAATTGCATATAGACCTCCATAAAATCATACTTACGTCACAGAGGATATAACAAAGTAAATCGAGAGTGATCATTAATAAAAATGACACAATAAAAGTACCCAGCACGAGAGACAACAGGTGAGGGTCCCCATAGGTCACAATGAACTAAATCAAGTATACGTGGTGTGTGTTTTAAATTATCATTAAAAGAAATACGTTTTCCTTTAACTATTTCACAAGAAGTACATAAATGAGGCTTAGACAGCAAACTAGTAACTGCCAAACTACCAGTTTTATTTAAAGATGAAATTACAGAAAAAGGAACATGTTCTAACTGACTATGTCATAGCTCAAATGAAGCCTTACCTTTATTTGAATTAACAAAAGAAACTAAAGCAACAACATCATAATCTAAAATGTAGAGACCTCCCTCACTGTGTCCTCGGTCTACGGGCTCCTTGGTAACCAATTCTGAATAGTGAAAGAAGTGTCGTCAAAACAAACAACAACATTTATATCCATTGTTAACTTGGCAATAGACAATAAATTTTTGGTGATATTTGGAACAACTAAGACATCAGATAAAGTGAGAGAATCGGACATCTAGGAAATGCCAACATGGAAAATATTCAAATAAGAACCATTGCCAAAATAAACACGACGATTACCGTTATAAGGAGCAACACTATCCAGATTGGAAGCAGAGGTAGTCATATGATTGGTAGCACCAGAATTCATATACCCATTAGGAGTGGCATTCAATTGCTGATAGTGTGGCTGAGCTGTGTCTGTGGAGTTTGCAACATCATCGCGAGCAACATAGGACAACTTATAGCAAAACTCAGCAAGATGGTCGGGGTGATGGGACCACTGGCAGACGTATGTGGAATGTCGGCCCTGCGGAGAGACGCCATCGCTGGCCAGAGATGGGTTGCGGCCACTGCTACTCCCACGGCCGTGACCTCTGTCGCCTCTCCCTCATACAAAACCGCGGTCTCCCCTTCCACGATTAGCTTGTCCGGGTCCCTGTTGAGAAGCATCAAAAGCAGAGGGTGCCGGTCTAGGGATAGACAAGCGAGCTTTGAGTGAAAATTTTAATGCATCAGCACCAGCCACAATGGTGTACAAAGGAGGTAAAGGATGTTTCGCCATTTAAGCAGAAGAAAACTGGGAAAGTTTATCATTCAAGCCACGAAAAAACACAGAAGCAATATCCTCATCATTAAGAGGATGACCAAGAACACGCAATTCATCAAGAATATCTTTAAAATAGGCATAATAAACCCGAACAGACTGATCTTCTTGACGAACACCATATAAACGATCACCGAGATAAAGGCGACGAGCACGAGAATCATTCTGATATTTAGTTGCTAAAGTATCCCATACCTGAGCAGCAGTGACCATACCGTCAACTGTCGACATTGCAAAAGGAGTCAGGAATGAAAAAATAGCTTGAACTAGCTGATCTGTCTGAATCTAAGCCTCACGAACATTGATATCTTCAGGAGCCTTGTCATCGGATTCCTTGGAGGATGAGCTCGCAGGTGCAGCAGGACACTTAATTGAACTATCAACATAGCCAATTAATTTGACAGCCCGTAAAACAGATGTAACCTGAGTACGCCAGTGAGATTAGTTGGAACCATCAAGCTTGACGGTGATGCAGTTGATCAATGAAGGAAGCGTAATGGTCGTTATCGGGAACAGAACCAAGCACAATATACAAATCAAATCACACCAAACACACAGCAAGCTTGTGAATGGCAGTGGACGACTGATTTAACCTTTGTGCAGAGACGGAGCAGCAGGTGCGACACGGGATCACAGGCGGTGACGCGTAAAAGACACGACATCAACACTTGGGATCCGATGAGATGGCGTGCGGCAGGGTTTGCAAGCGGAAAAATAATGATCGGCCGATTCCTACGGGCAGGGTTTGCGGCGGCGGAGTCAGCGGTTGGAGGCGGGTGGGGACGGCCGGCGATCGGAATGAATAGAGAGAAAAAGATGGATTTTTTTTGGTAAAAGTAAGAGAATATTTAGAGATACATAACTGATACCATGATAGAATGTAAAACCTACACCTAATTGTGGTTGTGTGTATTCATATATATAGTGAGTGCAAATGGTACACAATATAGAATCAGACATGGAAAAAAATATATTATTCTATTAGAAAAGAAAAAAAAGGAAAAATACAGTACAATGTTACACAGTTGTTTAGAATTTGTATATTGTTTAATTTAGAGTTGTGTAAGATGGATGAATAACTAAATTGAATGAAAACGTGTGGCCCCCGTAGCGACGGTCACGACAGTCGGCCTTGGTTTTATGTGATACACTTTCGTTATTAGTACAAAATATCTCGGGCAATCATTCCTTGGTTTTTTCTTCTCTTAAATTTTAAAATTGAATTTGGGACTCAGCATCATTTCTTTCGTTTTGCAACTATAGATGAATAGGAAGTATATTTGTCTGCCTGAGGTCGCGCGAGTCTCTCTATAGATTTTTTTTTGAAGTAGTCTCTCTTTAGATCTTTGATGGTGAAAGTAGAGTGTGCCATTGAATCTGCAAGTTTCGCTTGTGTCTTTATTCTATGTGTATAGTTGGTGAAAATAGTTCGATGTGCATCTTTTCTCTATAGGTTTGTATTCAATCGACATCGTTTAAGTACTATATATTTTTTATTTACAAAATTTATCTGACAAGTTCATAAAGACGTCGTTTGAGATAGTGAAATGACGTCGATTTGATACTTGGAGGGCAAAAAAGAACTTCATCCCATAAACACCTAATTTGAATCTAGTAACTGGAACCCTTTCCTCAATCCATAACACAATCAACATTGCATGTGCCTATCGCGACACGGGCCAAACCCCTGCCAACTGTCAATGCCCATTGTGACACCACCAATCCCGATACGCTTCTTCATAAAGTAGAAAAAAAATGTATAAATCTTATAATGATTGATTTTATTTTCTTCATTTTTTATTGAATTTATTGTTGAGATGATTTAATCCATAATTTTGATTATATTTAAATCTAAGTGACTATAATTTTAAGTTTATAACTATATCTATTTCATTTTAAATTTTAATTTTAATTGTTGAGATTGAATATAAGTAAGTGAATATGAATTATTTGTTTTTCCTCGTCTCTTGTTGTTGTCCAAATTAACCAAATGAAGAAAGAAAGTTTCAATAATCGGATCGGAAAAATAAAGTGTTTGAAATATGTTTTTAGTTAGTTCGTTAATTCTCCGCTAATATTTTGCTATGATCCCCGCACTACTTCTTGCCCAATCTAACAAAAATTGTATTGGAATGAAATGAACTCAAATTTAGCAAACTAAAAATGATAATATAAATTAAACTAAATTTTATCAAACTAAAATTAATTTAATAAAAAATAACTTACCTAAATTAAGAACATAATTTAAGTGACCATAAAACATACTGCATATGTATCAACATAAGGTTCTTACCTCTGTTCCATCCAAATTACATACTTACTTTTTGAAAATTATTATTTATTGAAATTTGACCACATATTTAAATAAATATATGAGTAATAATATTTCCGTATGTGATATTGTTGAATTTGTCGTAACTAATAGTTTCTAAATATCAGCTTTTAATTTACCGTTATTATACGTAGTTAAAAATATTAACGGTCAAACATGTTTCTTGAACAACGCAATAGTGATTGTTGTGCAATTTGAATTGGGATGGAGGAAGTATCACGTTTTTAAACGAATATGCTTGTTGATATGACATGGAAAATAGAAGATTGGAATGAGCGGACCAAATTCCATCCAAAATAAAGGAATACCCCCTCTTCCCATATTACTTCATATTGTTTTTTTACACGAATATTTATGCATGTTGGTGTGGTGTGTCAGGAAAATGTAAAATTGGAATTAGGTGGTCAAATTTCAGTAATGAATTTCAACCCAAATAATGAAATAGTCAAAATAGAAACCTCATTTTAAGATGGACGAATATGGAAAATATAAATCTTATCCTAAAATGGAGGAAATTATTAAAATAAGAATTTTTAGTTGAATGCAGCTCATAATCAGTTACATACTTACTAAAATCTCGAGCCATACCATACCTGGTAAAAATGTTCGATTTACTATTGATAGAGCACATTATGCAATTTGTCATCGAATTAATTCATGATTTACTACTGACCTTGTTATTTAGGGGAAGGAATATACTCCCTCCGTTTTATTGGATGTGACCCACTTTTTATTTTTGGTTATTTTTCTGAATTTGACACATTTTTTATGACAAAATTCTTTCAATTTCATCCACTCATTCTATTTTTTCATTTCTGAATTCAATTTTATCCACACATTTCATTTACCTAAATCCTATCATTTAAAGTCATGGTGGCACATCCAACGAAAAGAAGGTAGTACAAAATGTTGAAAAATGAATTGTAGTTTGCTTTAATGAGAAAGATTTTGATTACGGAGTAGAAAAAGCAAAGAGAATAAACCAGAAATGGGGAGGGGCATGGTTCTCCTATTCACCTTGTACGTCAATCATCAGCATCACCGACAAAACTTCAAACGCAGTAATCATTCATGCCTTCGAATCTTCTTTAAATGTGTAGATTCGATCTCGAAACAAATGATGGTAAAATCGAAAACAACGTTGGAGTAAAATCAAATGTACATTTACTACCAATTATTTTATTTTTGCATAGTATTTCTTTTTTGAGTGGATGAGATAGTTTCTACATGCATTATGATATCAAATTCGATGCATGCACTTCGGTGGATTCTTGTTTTTTAGTGACTCCAAAAAATAGACTTAACACTCAAGTATAAAATCGATAATCGCTCTGTTTCACTATTAATGACACACTTACCTAATTAAAATATTTTTTTAAAATGACACCTTTCATTTTTGGCAAAACTCTTTCAATTTCATCCACTCATTCTACTTTTTACTGTCTACAGTCAATTTCATCCACTCATTTTTTTCACCTAAATCCAAACACCTAAACTTATGGTGTCATAAATAACAAAACAGAAGAAGTACATTACTACTTAAATTGATTTTTTTATAAGTTAAAAGATGGGAAGAAATTTTATATTAAAAAGTTAAATGATTAATAAGTGAATGAAAATATATACTCTAAATTAATAAAAGAAGTGTGATATTAAAAAAACAAATTTAAAGAAAAGAAAATTATGCCCCACTAATCTCCAATTCTTTAGTTTACTATGTGATCCTATTTTTTAACAATAAAGTGGTAAAATAACCCTATCTTTAGGTTGAAAGTGCCAATATAACTCTGCAATTTGAGAAAATGTCAATCTAACCATGGGCTTGGCTGACTTTTTGGTCAACGGTCGTTTGACAAAAAATGGATGAAATGACAACTTTGCCCTTAATTAAAAAAAATGAGAAAAGACATATCTGCCTACCAATTATATCATTATTCACATTTCTCTTTGTTTCTCCGCCGGAATCTGTGCCCCTTTCTATTCTCCTCCGCCGGTGGTGGTTCTGTGTTTAAATAGAGGGTCGTGCAGGCTAGGGTGGAGAGAGGGTCGGTCTAGGGCAGGGATAGGGTGGAGAGAGGGTTGGGTTATGAAGGGGCTAGGGCGGCGGAGGCAGGGGAAGAGGGAGGAGGAGGGCGGCGGGAAGGGGATGGTGGTGGTGGTGCTTCTCGACGATAGGAAACGCGAAGGTGGTAGCATTATTATTGATGAAGATTTTGTCGACGAGATCAACAATGCCTAGGGTGACGGAGGCGCGGGAGAGGGAAAATGGCGGCGAGAAGGGGATGGTGGTGGTGATAGTGCTACTCGGCGATGGGAGGCGCGACAGTAGTGGTGTTATCGACGACGGAGAATTTGTTGATGAGGTCAACAACAACTGCAGGTCAATGACATCGGGTGGCAGCGTTAACGGCGGTGGAAGACTAGTTAAGGCGGCGGATACGCAAAGGAAAAATAGGGAACGCAAAACAGAAGCGGCAGTGCCAGGGGATGGAAACATGGTGAGCATGGGAAGAAGAACAAAATCTCCGTGTTTCCAACGGCGCAACTCAAGTCGGGTATGCGGGCCATGTTTTTGGGCAGGTCCGACAGAAATGGGTGCTCCGGGGCTAGTAATTTTCTCCCAACCGGAGACGATTAGACCAAACTGGAATCAAAGAGAAAGTCAAGTCTGTAACGTAAGTAATTGTATTATCCCTAGCTACATCATAACAAATTGTTGTGTTTGGGTTTAAAATCATTTACTGAAATATTATTTTGTCTGGGTTTTCTGTGACTCGAATGGTGTTCGCGTTGAGGAATTGTACGGTGAACGGTGGCGGATTGTATGGTTGAATGCAAGATACTCGCGGAGACTTTCTGGTGTCCGCGGAGGTTTCCGGACGGTTGGGGGTTTAGGGTTGTGAAAGAAGAAAGAAAACCGGGGTATAATGAGGTAGTAAATTTTCAGCTTTGGTTTAATGGGTATTTTAGTCATTTCAATTTTGGTCAATGCCGGAATTATTTGGGTCAATGCCAGAATATGGTAGTTTGGTTACATTGGCACAATTTGACTAATAGTTACGGGTAGATTAGCACAATTGGTAGTAAGTTAAGGTCATATTGGCACTTTCTCAAATTGCAAGGTTATATTGGCACTTTCAACATAAAGTTAGGGTTATAAATTTATTTATCCCTTTTTTGAAAGTGTTGAAATAACATCAAATTGGCCTGAGATTGCAATCAGTGTCGTAAATGTTAACATGATAAAAAAACCCTTGAATTTAATCTATTAAGTTTTAAAAAAATCATTATTTTTCTTCTAAATATATTCGTCCGAGTACTTGCACCGTCGACAACTATCTCTAGAGAAACTATCAACAGGACCATTTTTTAGACTTATAAGAACGGACACTGAATTCTACCCAATTTGTCGATTGCCAGCGCATTCTACACTAGACGACAACTCGATTCCTCTCACGGCATGGAAAGCGAGAAAGGTATCATCTCCGCATTGATGGTGGTTGTTGAAATCAATGAGCACGAATCCCAAATAATGGTGATTTTGGTTGTTCTAGTGCAGGGGAGGGAAAGTAAACAAAAACTCTAAGTGGTGGTGCGCAATTGCGTGTGTGCTATTTGTTCGGGGCACTCCTTTTTTCCGGAGACACAAAGGGGAAGAGATTCGACGGTGTCAAGGGGAGTGACATGGCACGGAAGGGGGAGGGTATGTGGTGGTGTTGAAAGTAATGATGATGGTAGTGCGATGAGCGCTACATGAGTGATGTTGAGTTGGGCGGCGTTGGTGGTGGAGGTGGACGATGTAGTGGTGTGCCAATGTTGATGGTGGTTGAAACCAAAGAGTTAGGCTCGCTAAGCAAACAAGGGTGTTTTATTATTTGATTTTTATTTATCGAGAAATGGTGAGAGGGGTTAATTTATTAACTTTTATGCCTATCAAACGTTATACTTGCACTTTCAAAAAAACTTTTTCGCTGGTCAAATGTTATGTGGGCACTTTTAAAAAAGTTGAAGATCATATTTTCCGTTCAGAAAAAATCAGCCAAACTAACAAGCGAATTTATGTCATTCACACATTTTCTCCGTCGAAATTGTTTAGGTCGATGGTCAGAAAAGTTATGTTATTCAAGTTAATAACAATCAGGATTATATGAGCATTTTTAGAAAACTTAGAATAATGTTAGCACTTAAGCAAAAATTGGTACCACCTACTCATTCCGTCCCTTAAATTTTGGCTCATTTTGATCTACATGGTCTCCAATGAGCCACTTTGACCGTCAATATCTCTAGTTACGTATACCAATTCAGCATTTAAAAAGTTGATATTTAAAATATATATTAAGATGAATTTACCAATATGTCACATGATATTTTTATCATATATATATATATATATATATATATATATATATGCTTATATTAGTGGTAAAAGTTTACTAAATTTGACTTTGAAAAGTCTAACATGCCAATAGTTATGGGACGGGGGGAGTATGTGTTTAATTCAAAATCAAAGACCAAGAATTTAAAAAATGAACAAAATACGTATACATGATACTTCCTCAGTACCAATTCAAATTTCACACTTTACTATATGACATTATTTTTTATTAAAATTTGACCACATATTTGAATAGATATATAAGAAATAATATCATCATATATGATATTATTGAATTTATTATAACAACTAGTTTCTAAACATCAGCTTTTTATATGTCATTATTATACACAATTAAATTTATTAACTATCAAACATGTTTCTTGATAATCATGGAAAATTTCTATGAAATTTGAGCGGGAGTACATATAATGCATGTCCTCTACCTTGGTATGGACCAGTGGCGGAGCCACAACTGTACAAGGTTTCAAAAAAAATATTTTAAATATTTTTAGTTAATTAATATATGATTTTTTATTAGTGTTTTTGTTTTAAACCCACTTTATTTCTCTAAATTTTAAAAAAATTCCAAATTTTAACATTGTTTTCAAAAATAGAATTATCAAATTAAATTATGAACCATCAATTTATTTTTTTTAACTCCTCCCCGGTATGGACGTCCACGTTTTATGTCAAGGGTACAAGAGCCCCTCCAAAACATAAATATTATAATAATGGGGGAGGGGTCACCTTCCTTTCAAAAGGGATATCGTTGGAGTGATGGGCATTGTGTGTGTTATCCACAGTTTTGCAATCGCCACACTCTCGTCAACCTTAAGGATAACTTTCACCATTGTCTCTCTCTCATCTTATATGTATTTGAATTGAAAGGTGTGTTTTGGTCCTTTGGAACATGCATGGTTCTTGATGATAAGGTTTCAAAGCCTCTCCAACTCCAAGCATGCCTTTGTTTGACTGATGTAAAAAACTTTGGCAAGTGTTATTATACAGGTCCAGTTTCAATTCAGTTTAAATCAGAAATTTTTTAACTTGATGAAATTTAGTTTAATTAGTCATGTTATTACTATTTTTCAATACATTTTTTATGATTCAGTTCAATTCAATTCGATTCAAATTATTTTTTAAAATGGAGCCTAAGCTTGGCATTTTATAAAGTAAGGGACACGATTCTCAATTGAGAATATGATTGCATAACGTCCTCTCTCAAAACCTCTCTCTCTTCTCGGCAACTCTCCCAACGGTTCTAATTAAACAGTGTCATCGTCCCCGATCAACTCATCACTTGTAATCCTACTATGCCCTTATCCTACTGAATACACCAACTCCACCGCCGCCATGGCGGCTCAAACATTCAAATCTTTCTCTCAAACTCTACAATCAAAAAAAAACCCCCAATAGCTACTTCCCTTCCATCGATGCCAAACCTCACACCAACTACTCAATTCAAAGGAGAGCTATATGTTCTTTACTCGCCGGACCAAATTCAAGTCCTTGTTGGGCACTACTCCAACACGCTAATTGGAAACTTTCCGAAAGGTAGACTTGCGATGGAGAAAATTGATGCCGATTTCAAGACCATTGGCTTCACTGGAAACTACCAGATTTGGGATACTGATCACAGAAATATACTCATCCGATTTCAACATAAAGAGGACTATCAGAGATGCTGGATTAAAGCGGTATGGTCTCTAAACGGCATAACGATGAGAGTGCTCAAATGGACTCCAGATTTCAAGCCAAATACCGAGTCATCAATCGTCCCCGTATGGATTACCATCAGCAATGTGCCTTTATACTACTACAACATGCCGTCCATTGAGGCAATTGGCAATCAAATAGGGGAATTTATCAAAATGGACCAAGCTACTGAGAGGTTGACAAGACCATCGGCTTTGAAAATGTGTATCCAGGTTGACCTCCAGAGTCAACTGCCACTCTCAATAAGGTTAGGTTCCACTCTTGAAAATGAGAAATTCCTTATTGAGTATGAAAATCTCCCAGTTTATTGTGGTCACTACAAAAAAAATTGGTCATCCGCTAGCCAAATGTAGAATTGCAAACCCTGAGTTAGCCCCTAAGTTTCATCCCAAACCTAAAAAACTAAGGAAAACTGAGATCAACTCTGGAAATAATTTGATGCCTGTAGCACAGTCCCACAAACATACCTCTGGTATTACTACTTCTGAGAAACAAAGGGAGTATGATAAGCAGC
>JAULKM010083362.1:0-11512 GCA_032355605.1 Rubia tinctorum
TGTACTATTGAAATACCATATGTATTTCTAGTTTATTTAAATGAATAAAGAAATTGATTAGTTAATAATAATTAACTATAATTAGTAATAACTAATCATAATTTAAAATTAATGATTAATCCAATTAATACTGGTGGATGTGGTGGTCGCCGGAGCTGGTGTTCGTCAGCATCTTCTCCGACACCTTTTCCATCTTGCCGGTGGCTTCTCCGGCTTCTCCTGACCATCGCCAGAGCCGGTCGCCCTCATCTCCTTCCTTGGTAAACGTCGCCCTACTATGCACCGACGAAGCCCCGCCGTGCTTTTCGATGCCCCATCAGCTTCAATTAACACCAGCTCCGCCAAAGTCTCGCCCCTCAACTTCAACCCGGTTCTCATTCGTGGCTCTCCTCTCCCGTTCATATTTTCTGGCTCTCTTTCACAGCCCTTGGTTCGGTTCTTGTTCATAGCCTCCTTTCCTCGTTCATCTTTTCTGGCTCTCTTTCACAGCCCTCGGTCCAGTTCTCGTTCACAGCTCTCCTCTCCCCGTTCATCTTTTTTTGCTCTCTTTTACAGACCTCGGTCCGGCTCTCTTTTTTCGGTTGTACTTGCGCGAAGAAACCCCCTCCGTTCTCTTTCTCAGTGCGCAAAGAAAACGCCATCCGACTCTCATTCTCCAGCTCACCTTTTTCTCTCCCGGACCGTTCTCCTTTGTTTTCTACTGGACCGAATATCTTTCTCTAGCTCAATTTTGCATCTTTCGCCCGATTCTCCTTTCCCAGACCCGACCGGTTCTCCTTTCCCTTCCCAGCTCGGTTCTCCTTTCCAATATCCTTGCCCACCTCGGTTCTCCTTTGCCCAACTCCCATTGCCCACATTTAATGCTATTTAATCCGAAACTAATAAGATTTTTTTTTGATAAAATAGGTTGTGAAAATGCTTGTTGGGTACAAAATATCATACATTTTACTCTAAATTTGGCTGTTGAAAACTCCATGTCTTTAGAGGTATTTTTAATTCAATTTTTGTTTTGTGTGATAATTAATAGTTAAAATTATGATTTATTATTATTTTGAATAGAAGCTTATATTTTATTTTGATATTTTATTTTAATTTATATATAGTTGTTTAACATTTCTTTGTCTATGCATGTCTCCATATATTGAATTTAATAATGTTCTAGATTTCATCATTAATAGTTGATAATGTGTTAATTTAATGTTAATTAATTTGTTTTCTTTCATGTTAGTTAAATGAAGAATTTACAAAAATAAGTCATAAAATATATAGGTATTTGTCATCATTTATAAGAATGATATGTACATAATAGATATCGTGAATTTAATGTTATTATACAATTTGTGTTAGTAGTGAAAACTATGTTAATTTTGCAATATTTTATGTCATACGTTATTTATATATTTATAAGTAACATAATTTATAAAGGTTCTACTAACATAATTTAGAGTAGTTGTAATAACGTGTTGGGAATTGTTGGTAGGCTAATGCGAAAATATAACATATAACATATGGTTCTACTAATGATGATATAACAAAATTTAGTGTGGTTATACTAATTTTCAGAAAGGTTGGTACAAATAAAATAATATTTGTATAACTAAGTCATAAAAATGTGTAGGTGTCTTTTATTATTTATTAGAATTATGTAATGACCATTGACTTTAGATGTGGTTATAGAATAATGTCGTTATAAATTTCATCACTAGTAGTGAGAATTATGTTAATTTAAATATGTGTAGGTGGCTTTTATGCACTTACAAAGATAAGTAAGTGTTATTTTTTATTAGTTATTAGAATGATGCATGGCATTATTTTGTTTGCTGTTTTATTTTCATGAAAATAATTATTTTATATATAATGTTATTAAAGGATAGTGATGACTCATATAGAGCGGTTCCAGCGGAGAACGGTTACTCAGCATTCACGACTACAAATGTGATTCCAAGTCATGTTAAAACTTATTCGACCTGCAACAGATTGTCCGTCTTGTAAGATTTGAACTTGTCATGTTGTCATACAAGAAAAACAAGAATGGAATCCTAAGGATATACTATATTTTCAATCGGGGTCGGAATGATAAGGCTGTTGATATGAGCGAATCAGATGTCGTCCGAAGAAGTAATACGCCGACAAGAAGTTGTTATTACCCTTTCATGATTGTCATGTGAGAGAGTAATCCCATTTTCCTCCCTAGTACTTGAACATAATCCCGGGAAGGTTCGACAACCTGGTCGCACGTATCCCGTCCTGAACAACATCGCTACAATTCAGGAGTGTAGTGACTAGCTGCTTTTAAAGAGTTGCATGACTGTGACATTTCAACATAACTCGCTCTATACCATTCCAAACATCAACTGCGACATGGCTTCCAAAATTGGGTATGAAAAGGTCATCCTGCGGGCCACCACGCATCGGCCCCCGCACAAGCCAGGCTTCATCTGCAACATGTTTTCTCTTGTTCCTAACACCCTTATAAGTTCCAACCTCACGAACATTGCAAGATCCACCTTAGCAAATAGACCAGTTTTATTCCTATACGTATGTCTACCTCCTCCATCAAGAGGTGTTGGAATTTTCACTTGCACCTGTAAAGTCATCCCATCTGGGCCCTCAACGTCTTGTCGTGACTCTACACCACACCCATTATGTAGGCTAGATACGAGTGCTTGATCCCCGGGCTGAAACAATGATTGCCAGTTTCCTTCCTCACAGAATGAATACACTCCATCGTCAGTGACAATGTTGAGATCCAGACCATCCTAGGTTGGCATTTGATCAACATTATCACAGGGCCTAGGAGAAGGTAGCTCAATAGGTACCTCGCGATCTTGCACAATTTCCTGCAATTGTTCCTATACATACACACTACTCTTTGCATGTCTGGCCGACACACTAATCCCCCTTTCACGTATGCATCCACCTATATCAAGGGGGCCTCCGTCAGTGCTTATCTGTAATATATAAAATAAAATTATTATATCAACAGTTACTTAATTATAGGAGAAATATACTCTCTTTTTTAAATATAGGAGAAATATACAACACATATAGAAATAAAATGTTAACTGATTTGAAAATAATTATACATAATTCCAAACTACTAATACATATTTAATTATGTATAATGAAATGGTATAACATAAAGACAAATTCTTAAGAAAACATTCAATATTTTCTATAAAAAGAATTATTTATTTCTATTATTTACAAAATAATAATTATTATTTACTTTAAAATTATTTCTATCATCAAAATTTATTTTACAATTATTTTATTCAAATGTTATTTTAAGAATATTATTTTAAATTTGAAATTTATTTTTATAATATTATGTTTGATTATAGATTCTTATAATATTTTTAATTTTAACATTATTTTTATTTTTGAATTTTATCCAAACAATATTTTCAAATTATTCTATTTAATTATAATTTTATTTTTCAGATTTTAATATTTAATTTTAGATTATTTCCCAAAATAAAATTTAATTTTAAATTTTAAATTAAAACCCAAGAAACCCTATTCTCCCCCCCCCAGCCAGCAGCCGGCCTAAACCCTATCCCTCTCCGCTGTCATCCTCAACCCACTGCTCCCTCACATCCCACCGTCCTCAGCCTAATGGTTCCCCCCAACCCGCCGTCCCCCACCACCCCGCTGTCCTCTGCCCTCCACCTTCTCTCTGACCACCGATCACCCCTCTCTCCCGCCATTTGAGCCACCCCAGCCCCTCCCCATTTGCCCATCTCTCAAAAATCCAAATAAACCAACATTTTCAGCGAGATTTGGAACTAGGATGAGTCAGAAATTTCGACGTTCAAACATTTAGGCGACCTTTAAGATATTTCCGGCCAAAAATCCTAGTGACAAATTCAAATTTCATTTTTTTATAAAATAAGAAAACTAACTTTTCCGGCAAGATTCAGGCGACGTACGATTGTGGCGGCGGCTGTCGGTGGTGGTAGACGGCAAGTGGTGGTGGTCGGTGGCGGGTGGTAGTCTGCGGATTAATGTGGAGAGGAGGCAAGATTGGTGAAAGGGAGTGAGGGGGATCAAATGTTATTACCCAGAAACTTTATAACCCATTACAATAAAGACATAAAATAAAAACAATAATACATGTATGTGTACAGGGTGTGATATAGTAACACCCTTAATTTTTTAGCTCAAAATTCCTAGGGGCTCAATTTTTTTTTAAAAAAACCCTATGTATAGGGGAACAAAATAAAGATTTCGCTCTTTGAACCGGCCATGTGAATAGTTTCTAGCTTGAGTGAGTTATCAACAACTAACTACCCTTTAGATGTGGTCGACAAAATTTTATGCTCATTCTTAAGTTGCTTTTGTAACACTCTCACTCTCTTTAGTTGCAACTTGTCCTCAATATGAAGATAAAAATCATGAGAATTGATGAAATATAAAAATTTCAATATTTAAATTGAGGAAACTGAATTTGAACCCCTGAGCTGTCCTCCCGGGAAGTTTGTTCAGGAGGCAGATTGGACCATTCTACCAACTATTCTTAACTCTAGGGATGATATGATGAGCTAAAGTGCAATGCAACTCCCATTTTGCATAACAGTTATTTCCAAAAGAAATCAAGGAAGATCTTATCCACGTCACTTCATCAAGAATTCCATGATGTTTATAAATGTTTGAAAAATGCTTCTTTGCTACTTGCTGAGTTGTCAGCATGTCTTCAAAACTAACATTGTATTATTACCTTGGATAATGAAAATTTATCCACAAGATCCATAGTAACATGCTTCCACACCTGTGTAGAAATAAGCAAAGGTTGAAGCAGGCCAGAGGGATGACAATTGTTAGGATAGGCGAGATTGGTTATTGAGATTTGATTGGGATATGATAGGATATAATAGATATTTCCTTTCCTTTCAAACTCATTCTTGTAACATATATAAACTGCACTGATCATCATAATAAAACATCAAAACATTTAGTCCTTACATGGTATCAGAACCTCACTGATTTTGGCCTTGATTCCTTCCCCTTCTCTCTTTTCCATTCTTTTTCTTCTCTCATTTTTTCCCGGCATGTCCTTTTCCAACCAAGTTCCGGTCAATTTTCGGTAAAGCTCTGGTGTGTCACCAGACCTTCTCGGCGTCGTCCTCATGACTCCGGTCACTCCTTTCCGTTTCTCTGACGCATTGCTCCGGTACTATGTCTTTCACTGCCATTCCCTAAAGTTATGGCTTTATTTGGTAGTCGTTCTCTTGATCGATGGATTGTTGATTCTGGTGCAACATCTCACATGAATTCCAATATTTATCATCTTGAGAAGGTACATGCTTATCGTGGTTCTAATTCCATTTATGTGGGCAATGGTGATTCACTATAAATTTCTCATATTGGTCACTGTAATCTTTCTGGCTTGGCTCTTAATGATGTTCTTGTGGTCCCTCAAATTACCAGAAGTTTACTATCCATTAGTAAACTTACTCGTGATTTACCTGTTATTGTTATATTTGATACCAATGCATTTTTCATTAAGCACAAGCATACAAGAGAAATTATGGGTAAATGTCATCATCGTTCGGGTCTGTATTTTCTTGAATCTGGTGATTCCACCTTTTTGGGTGAATTACGTTCTGGAAAGTTTTGAGCTTCCTTTGAGCAGTGGCATTCTCGTCTTGGTCATGTGTCTTACGCCACTCTTCAGTTACTAACTAAACAAAGTCATATATTTGTCACCTCTCTTTTTCCTGCACCTGTCAGTTGCTCTTCTTGTCGAATGGCCAAGAGCAAGCATATGCCATTTTCTACCAATGATAAGCGCGCCACTGGTTTGTTAGATAAGGTGCATTGTGATTTGTGAGGACCGACCCCAGTTGTATATGTAGAAGGCTATTCCTACTATGCTGGTTTCATCGATGATTCTTCACGATTCACATGGTTTTTACCGTTACATCGAAAGTTTGATTTCTTTGACGTATTTATCCAATTTCAGACATTTGTTGAGACTCCGTTTTCTACCGAGGTCAAAATCTTGCAAACGGATGGCGGCAAAGAGTTCACTAATCATCGATTTCAGGCTAACTTTGTGACTTGTGGCATTCATCATCAGATGTTCTCTCCGTATACACCTGCTCAAAATGGTCGGGCTGAGTGCAAGCATCACCACATCACGGACACTGGTCTTGCCATGTTATTTCAATGTTCAGTGCCAAAATCATGTTCGGTTTATGCTTTCTCTTCTGCGGTTTATATTATTAACCGCCTTCCTAGTTCCATTCTTGGTGGCAAGTCCCATTTGAGCTCGTTTTTGGAACAACACTGGATTATTCTCTTTTTCACCCCATATGGTTGTCGTTCTTATCCATGTTTGTGTGATCTTGCGTCTCATAAGTTTGCACCTCGCTCCATTCCATGTGTTTTTATTGGCTATTGTTCTCGCCACAAAGGGTTCAAGTGTCTCGATAAGGATACTGGGCATATTTATGTCTCACGTCATGTCCAGTTTGACTAGACCTTATTTCCGTATACCTCCTCTCCACAGGATGTCTGCTCTACCTCTTATTTGGAGCTATCTTCATTAATAGAGCCCTCTGCGGCATGGTCTTTTCCACCTAGCTCTCGCCCTGCATCAACCTCTACTCAGTTACCTTGTGTGGTTTGTTATGATCATGACACTCCAGCATCACCTTCAGCCGCTCCAGCCCTGATGCCTACTTCTCTTGCCCCAAGACCCATGAGTCCCGCCACTACACCTTTGCCCCAGGCTCGCAACACTTCTGCTCCAGATTGTCCTGTCCCTGTCACTTATGTTTCTCCTGAGCCAGCACTCGTTCGCTTGCATCAGATGAGCACCAGAACGATGGATGGTTCTCGACGCCCTTAATCCTTCCCTTATTATGAGGTATCTAGTTTTCTTGTTGCATTAATTGCTCAAAACGAGCCTCGATATTATCGTGCAACTCTTTGTAATCCTCGCTGGATTTCAGCAATGGATGAGGAAATGAATGCACTTCACCACTGCATACTTGGGATTTGGTGTCTCGTACGACATGTGTGAATGTTGTCGGCTCCAAGTGGGTTTATCGTCTCAAGTACCTACCTGATGGTACTGTTAATCGATACAAGGCTCAACTAGTTGCACATAGTTTCTCTCAAATTCCAGGGTTTTTTTTATCATACCTTCATCCCTGTTGTGAAGGCGTCCACTGTTCGCACTGTTCTTGTCATTGCCACCATGTGTCGTTGGCCCTTGCATCAATTGGATGTCAAGAACGCTTTCCTAAATGGTATTCTTGATTCTTCTTTCTACATGGCCCAACCTGTTGGCTACAAAGATAATGCTCATCCTGATTACGTCTGTTGCCTACGGAAAGCCATTTACGGCTTAAAACAGGCTCCTCGAGCTTGGTTTCACCGGTTCAGCACTTACCTAAGCCAACTTGGTTTTCTTTGCAGCTCGGCAGACACATCGTTGTTTGTTTTATCTCGCGGAACTACTCTACTTTATCTCTTGGTCTATGTGGACGATATTATCCTTATAGGAAACGACTCTTCGGCTATTCGTCAGTTAATTGCTCGAACTGATAAAGAGTTTTCCATTAAGGACTTGGGCTCTTTACACTATTTTCTTGGTTTGGAGGTTGATTCTACTTCCTCAGGTTTGTTCTTGGGCCAAGCCAAGTATGCTCATGATATTCTCCGTAGAGCTGGGATGACTGATGGTACTGCTGTCTCTACTCCGTTTCTTTCGCAGTCTCAGCTTCATAGAAGTACCAGTGGGAAGTTTGCAAATCCTACTCTTTATCGGTCATTGGTTGGTGCTCTGTAGTATCTCACTATCACTCGTCCGGATCTTTCTTTTGCAATGAATTCCGTTAGTCAGTATCTTCAGGTGCCTAGGAATGATCACTTTGCTGCAGTTACTCGTATTCTCCGCTATGTTCGTGGGACTATGCATTTTGGTTTGTCATTTCGCTCAGCTCGCTCTTCCGAGGTGTTGGGCTATTCAGATGCAGATTGAGCGCGTTGTCTTGAGACCTGTCGTTCTACATATGGGTATGCCGTCTTTTTGGGTGGCAACATAGTCTCTTGGAGTGCTAAGAATCAACCCACGATTTCTCGTTTCAGTTCTGAGTTACAGAATACCAGGAACAAATTCGCCAAAAAATCCCATAAAAATAACAGAGTGCCCAACATTCATCTTAACCTATTTCTCAGAGCCTTCAACATTGCTGTTGTTGATGGAGGGATTAACAGGTTACTTAATGGCATTAAGCCCCACTTTCCTAAGCGCAGATCAATCCCACATATATCCGACAGCTCTTTCCAGTCCGGCGCTGAAATATCTCCGACCTCTCCAACCTATTAAATAAAATATTAAAATAATAAGGAAATCGAGGGCGAAAATACAAGGGAAAGAGAAATTACCATGGCGAGGAGGAGATTTCTCGGGCTGTCAAAACGCTCCCAATTCCTCCATTTTTTTCGCGAGGAGATTTAGAGAGACGTGCTCTGCTTCTTCTCCTGGTCGATGTCTGAATTTACCAAATTGAGTTACCTCGATGGTTGAAGTCAGTGTTGAGCATGTATCTATAATTTTGATGACGGGAAATTACTAAATATTTTGAGTGTTACATTATTTGAAGTTAGAAGTTCAAGTATAGATATTGAATTTAAAGTGTTTTCTTGTTCCGTTTAAGTATGGTGATAGTTTACGTTTATTTATGGTATTTTTTAATTTGGTTTATTTAGATATATTTGAATTTTAATCGAAAATCGAAAAAATCGAATTTGAACAAACCGAATTTGATTTGTCCAAATATGGTTCGATTTTTTATTTTGAATTTGAAAAAGGTCAATTCAATTAAATAGAATCGAATAAATTGAAATATTTTAAAATTGAACCGATGCCAACCCCTAGAATTCAACTGTTCACTTAATTTTCATCAAATATTGTTTTTATTCATTTCATACTAAACGGCATGTTACGTAATGACGAAAATATATATTTATTTCTAATACCTTTCATTCCCAGTAATGAAATTTATGAAATTTAATATTTTCAACATATACACGTTATTTTCGCTTTACTCTTTACATTTGAACGACATACCAAAGATATATGATCATCCAGTTATATGCAATGCATATAATATGGAGCAAATGATTTTGGTCACCCCTTAACTAAAATGACCGTGTATTTTTTACCCTCTGTTTTTTTAACACTTTTAACCCCTCAGTAAGCAAATGAACTGGTTTTTGAGGGGCCAAAAGTGTTTAAAAAATTACCATGACTCGACACTTTTGCAAGTAGAGAGACCAATAGTGTCAACAAAATGAAAGGCAAAAGGAGGGAGGATCTTGATAACCAAGGGGACACCGAAATCATTTACTTTGTAGTATAACACAACTCACATGTCTCTCTTAGGCCATGTACAATGGTAAAATCACTCACAACCCACTCCTGTGGTTTCAGTTAATTAAATAATCAATCTCCATCATCCACCTCAGCAATTCAAAGCACAACTAAATCACTCCATTTTTTTCTCCAAAATGGTTGAAACCACTTAGAAACCATTCCATGGACCTCATTTGATTCTCTCTATCATACTTATAATTCTATCTTTCATAATTAATTCAAATAAATTTACCAAACAAAATAAATTTAAATATGAAATTTAATAACACACCTATAATTATTGAATTGGATTTGGTTTTTTCAAATCTCATTTTTGAAATTAATTTCAATTTTAAAAAATTATTTTATGAACCATAATTAAACAAAAGAAACATATATATTTCTAAATAATGTAATTTTGATTTTTAAAAAGATCCAAAAATTTATTTAGATTTAAAAAATAAATATAATATTTTTTACATTTTTTTACATTTTTCATTTTTAAATAGCATAAAATATTTTTTCAAAAATTATAAAAAAAAATTAAAAAAAATTGGTTGAGACACGTGGCACCATCATATTGGGGCACATGTCCCAATCTGCTTAAAAAATAAAAAACCGTGATTCAAAGTCCCTGACAAGGCCACACGTGAAGTGTCCCACGTGAAGTCCCTAACAAAGTCAGGTTTTGGACGGTTTCCATTTGAGAATTCGGTCCCGAGAGTTGATTTGTTCCAACCCGCTTTCAGCCCCCACTGTGGGAAATTATTGTTCTTATTCAGTATCAATTTTTAATTCAACCCACTTCAAAACTTCTATTGAACATGCTATTATCACATGTCAAATAATTTATGCATTTAGATTTTATAAGAGAGATATGAGACAAGGGAGATACCAGAGTTGTGTTGGACTACTGCATTGCATGTAATTAGACGATCCTAATTTTTTTCATGCTATTCAAGAAGGTAGAGCGGAGGAAAAGTACAAATTTTACACTTTGGAACGTCACTTGTCGGAATACTGCTTCGCAGCTAGCATCACCCTCCTGAACGTCAGCGATCGATAGAAGAGGTTGAAATGGTAGTTCCGTGTAGTTGGCGTTAATTTTATGCTTATATGATACTTTGTTTTTATAATATGTGCTAATATAACCCTACACTTTTTATTAATGTGCTGATACAACCCTACGAGTTTTAGGAATATACTAATTTAACCTAATCAATTTTAATAATGTGCTTATATAACCCTATCTCTTACGGTGGTTGTGATAGCTGGTGACACGATGGCGAGGCGGTGACAATAATTGGGATATTCATGATGCCAGGGACAATACCGTCATTTACTATTTTATAGTTTTTTTAGAGGAAA
The DNA here is from genome assembly GCA_032355605.1 of Rubia tinctorum. Classification (NCBI taxonomy): domain Eukaryota; kingdom Viridiplantae; phylum Streptophyta; class Magnoliopsida; order Gentianales; family Rubiaceae; genus Rubia; species Rubia tinctorum. The sequence goes on from JAULKM010083362.1 coordinate 10,739, forward strand.
AAAAGCATTTTCATAAAATTCCAATTTTTAGTTGCCGGAAATGGTGTATTTGCTCTTTCACTCATTATCCAGGGTTATATTGACATTTTCAATTATCAAAAGGTTACATTGACAATTATATAAATTATATACGGTTATATAAAAACTTTTTTCTTTAAGAAAAAAGTAAAGTTTTGGGAAAAGACCGTCTTCCCATACGCAGATGAAAAGACGGGGTGAATTATTATCATAGAAAGGTAAAGGGTTGTAAATGCAAGATTAAAATTTTAATATGCAACATGTATTAGTTATAAGTTTATGATCCAATTCATCCAACTCAAAAAATTTATCTTGATTTATTCTTATTTGCAGTTTAAATCTTGGTCTTTCCATAAGTACTCCCTCCATTTTATTGGCGTGACACATTTTTTTTTGTAAATTTGACATACTTTCCTTTTATGACAAGATTTCTTTAATTTTATCCACTCATTTTACTTTTCACTTTCTAAATTCAATCTCATCTACTTATTTCATTTACCTAAATCCAATTATCTAAAGTTATGGTGACACATCCTATGAAACAGATGAAGTATTGGAAAGAACGTATTTCAAGAGACGAACTCTAAGAAAAAGAAGAAAAAAAACCTTTTTATCTCTACCTAATTTCCACGACTCGCATTTACATTCCTACCCTTCCTTTAATGCGAGTTTGAACAAATTCATAGACGGGGCCCAAACTCACAGCCTACCACATCTTCAAACTCCATTTCAGGAAAACCAAAGCTGTTGCGCCGC
>JAULKM010083369.1:0-11512 GCA_032355605.1 Rubia tinctorum
TTTTGGCAGATAATCATCCTAAACAATGCCTGTGCATCAGAAACCTTATTTTCGTGAAACAATCCCCTCAGTAAAGTAGCAAATGTAGCAACATTCGGGAGCAGCCCGCGCTTAAAGAAGGCTCCCAATACAGAAAACCCCAAACTCACTCTACTCTCCAAGCAAAAACAATTAATGACCATGTTCATCGTGTACTCATTAATCGGGATCCCCTCGACACACATACCTCCATAAACAGAGATAGCAACTGAGCAACATTCCATCTAAACCACGCGGCCAAGCAGCTGAGTGAAGTCAATCACAGTACTGCTGCTACTTATAATATTGCTAATGCTGATGAAGAAGAAGATAATGGCAATGATTTGAGCATTTGAGCACTTCCTTTTGTCATTGTTGAAATCTACGAAGCACCCAAATTTCTTTCTACAAAAAGAATCAACTTGGTAGCAGAAACAACAGCATAAACATCTGAAATATTCGCAGAGAAAGCATATGTTAATCCCAGAAATCCTACTGAAAGAGTAAACCCCGAAATCTTGAAGCCAAAAGTTGAGAATCTACTCACCTGTTCCGCCACACTTGGTGGAGCAGAACCGCAAAGGAAAAGCTTGCAACTGTAAGTCTTTAATTACAGTTTGATCCTTACAAGTGTCTAATATTATGGTCAAATAAGAGAATTTACTACCTTGTACCAACTCCATTTGCAAAAATTGACTTTTTCAGTTTGACCATTACTATTTCTGACCATTAATGTCTTAATTGAACATATTTAAAAATGATTTTAAAAAAATTAATATTATAAAAATGAGTTCATTTTTTGAAAAATGATTTTTTCATATGTTATGGAAATACCAAGGTTTAAACTGTAAATTTGAAGAAATCAAAATAAAAAATTTTGGGTTGTATTAATTGGGTCATAAACCTATCACTCTTAAATATTGCATAATAAATTTTTAATATTGTAACTAAAACCTTTTGTCTTTCTATAATTCCAATTCAACCCCTTCTTTCCATATGATTATGGAAAAATGGTTTTTCCCAAGACTTTGCCTATAAAAATAGATGTTAACACGATTATAATGATATTGCACAAGATAATATATTTTCTTATATATTACTTAAAAGTTACTTTTCTAATTAATAGAGTTTGATTAGTTGAATAGTAACAAATGCAAATAGAGTTGGGACAGAGGAAGTGGTTTTTTTTTAAATGTTACTCCTATAATATAATTTTAGAAGATATTTGTGGTTCCTCCTTGGGGAGAGAGGGATTTGAATCCCAGTTGTTTATGAGGATATTGCCCAAGTGGTTGACTGAAATGAAACATTTACTATTTAATTTTGAGTTTTGAATTTGTATACTCTCCCAAAATCATAATTGATTGTCAAAACAAGCAGTTTTATCATTCCTGGCTTCTTACTTATCTATTTTTCAGCTGGATCAGGTCAACCAATCTGGTATGGGTCGAATGATCTGATTCGAGTTGGTTGGTTTGATCTGATTTAGATCAGTTGCGATTGGATGATACGGTTCGAGTTGATGGCTTTGGCAAACCTTATAAGCTGTTGTTTTACTTATAATAAGCAAATTATTTTTTAATGTTTGGTAAAATGTTAGAAATAGATTATTTTGAAACCAGAGCCTATTTTTAGGGGAAACATACGTAGGTCTCCCCATCCTTTCACAATAATCCAACTTTGCTTATAAGCACAACTCTGTCAAATAGAGTCATATAAATCAAGGATAATGATAAATATTTGTTTGGGAAAAGTACAAAATGACCTTATAAGATTGAGAAAAAACAGGAATGTCCCTGTAAAATCTGAAAGTGCAGAAGTAACCCTAAGTTTTTGTAAAATAGTGTAATTATACCCAAATTGAACTATTCAAACATTGACCAAACTAATTCCGGTATTGGCCATTTGTGAAAAGATAAGAATACCCCTATTATTAAAAAAATAATGACAAAAAAGACCATAGAGTTCTACTTCACCTTCAAACCTGCCACAATCTCCGCCACCGCACCACCAATGCTCCGTCGCCGCACCACCAACGCTACACCATAAATCAATTTCAAGCGGCCTTACCATTTTCTTGGGTGCTCTATTTTTTGCCTAAAACCGTGACCCATCGGCGTTGCTCCACTTCTCTCGATAGAACAACAAAAATCAGCTTCGTCGCTCCCCTCCGCCGCCCACCACCACTGCCTAAACCTTAGAACCAGCTTCGTCGCTCCACCGCTCCCCGTAGCCACTCGAAAACCCTACCCCCGCCGCTCCGTCACCCACCACCAGAAACCCTACCTCGTCACTTTGTCGTTCTGTCACCTACCACCACCAGAAACCCTACCTCCTCCGCTGCATCGCTCCGTCGTCGGCCACCAGAAATCCTATCCCCACCGCCCAGAGACCTCATCCTTTCTTCTTCAACCCCTCGTACCGATATCGCCCCGCCACACCGCCCTATCGCACCATCTCTGAGCCGCAACGGAGAAGGGAATCGATGGGAGTCGCATCGGATTTTGGCTTGGAATTCGAGTGGCCCTGAGATGAAAACCGAGAAAGTTGGAAAACAAAAGAAAGAAGGGAAAACAAAGGTGAGAATCGTGGATGAAACATGAACATTGTGGGAAGGGAAAACAGAGGTGAGAGGTGACGCTGAGTGAAGAAGAAAGGAGGGAGGGCTATTCTTGTCTTTTCTTTTTTTTTAAAAAAAATATTTTAACTCGAGGGTATTATGGCCATTTCACTCATTTCCGACCAATTGGTTGTTGACAATTTGGTCATTTCACTCATTTCCATGGTTATTTTTGCACTTTCAAATTTTACTAGGTCATTTCTACATTTTCACCCAATACATATGATAAAAAATTCACTTCACTCTATTTGTTTTACTTGAATATGCCCACTGAGCACAAGAACAGCACGTTTAAAAAATGATGCTGTTATAAAAGCAATCTTAAAGCTGCAAACTCCTGCCTTCATCACATTAGAACCCAAATTTAGCTAATATGTTAACGAGATATCCGACCCATATCAATTTCAACACCACAAGACTTAGTTTGCAATAACACTAGCAGATCATAGATTTGCCTGAACAAAATCAGTGTGAAAGTTGTCTCAATACCAAAATTTCAACTTTCCTAATGGGAAAATAACTCAAGTTTGTTTCTTGATTAATGTTCTTCCAAAACAATAATCTTTTTTTGTCGGACATAGAAAGTGGTATAGCAGTCTCAAGAAGCTTTTCAATTTTGTGCCAATGCATCATCTTTTTTCTGCGCCTGTCCATACTCTGACCTGCATATTCAAAACACTCCGGGAATAAATAGGGAAAGAATGGGGTGATCAATAATGGAATTGTGAAAAATAACAAGTTAACTCACCCGCATGTTGAACATTTCTTTCGATGTCCACAGAATATGGATAAGCAAACAGAGCATATGAAACGCATATCTATGGTGTTTTTGTGGCAGAAGCATCTACAAGTATATAAACAGTGTCAACATCAATGGTAATAAAAACATGAACAAGCATGCAACTGAAAGAGTGATGCAAAAGAGAATGATTCCATGATCAGGAGCTGTTTCTGAGTGTAGATGCATGTTTCTTTGGGTTATATTTGGGATGAATGAGATCAAAATGACTTTCATTAACATCAGTGAATGATACAAACAATACTGAATGAAACAAAGAGTCCCATAGACTCTTCTATTTTTTTAACTTTATCAATTTGAGAATACTATTGCAGCAGAGAAAAATATTATGAAATCCTTGTTCCAGCTTTAATTTCTAACAGGTAATAAAAGATAAATATAATATATATTGACTGGATCAATGACTGAAATATGAAGTCAGATGAGTAAAACAATAGTTATAATATACTTACGAAGCACGAAAATCAACTCCGAGAGGCTTTGGCAGCTGTATGAAGTTCCGGGAATACATATCAGTTCCAAACACCGACTGCAATAAAACAAAAGTTGGTTTCCATGGTTTTGGAAATAAGTATGAAGAAATCAGCAGTACCAACTACCAAGTATAATATGCTTGGTTACTCAACTAGGCGGCATATGTCAGATAGATAGCCGAGAAGCAGCAGGACAACACAATAAATCTAGTGTACATGGCCTATGGTAGAAAGTAGAAACTGAATGCAGGAGATGCAAGTCCATGTGCATGCATAAGTAACTGAATCACAGTATATTCTGCAATTAACCAATGCTTGAATTTTAAAAAAAATACAATACCCTAAGATGAATCTTCAAGCCCTTTTATTGCATGAAAGACCGTGAATCACATCTTATCCCACAGTTTGTGTAACTATAAAAAAATCTCTTCAAGATACAAACAACTCAGAGAAAGTATGGGTATGACTGGACAAGATATACTTCCGGGTAGTTCTTTGGGAGCTAACACCTCAGGGAACAACACTTCTGAACTACGCATACGTAAATAAGTTTCAGTAAAATCAAACGTTAATGTCTCAAATATAAGTCGGGCATTTGTATTTAGCTGATAAGGACCTACCACGAGATTCTGAAGAAGTCCATCTAATATTTGTGGCTTCAGATACACACCTCCTGTGGTATAAGATGCATGTCCTTTGATCATTACAATCAGTCAGTAAAATAAGTATCCACACCCTTTCCTAGTTACAGACATGATGCAGTTGTAGAACCCAACCTGCTGAAGAAAAACAGATGCTGGGCTCCAATAACACAAGAATCAATTGGCACCTGCACAAATTCAATAACACCATCTTAGGATACTCCAACTCTATCAGCATAACATCTGTAACTTCCAAATTTATAAGTCATTTCAATTCTTGGTCTCATCAACTGAGAAAGTTTTCTTTTAGCTTCTGCAAACCAGACCTAACCCGTCTATGAGTATAAATATGCTAACCAGTACAAAGAGGGGCTCCACATACATTACGTATATTCTGTTCCTTTCCTTTCAATTACTTCCCAAATGTGAATTGGCATGCCAGCGTTTACATTGATATTTCGCAAATACCACCAATTTCAAAAATCCCCAGCAAGAGATGGTTTTTAGCGATAGATATAAAGAGATGAAATCAGAGTAGACATGGAGCTCTCTTGAAGTCACTTAAGCAACCATAAGCAAGCACAGAATGACAACTATATATTCAACCAAAATTCAGAAGGCAAAACATTCACATTTATTAGACTTGTCAAACAGCACTGAGTGGATGCCAGCAATCAGATCATCGTTTACAACATTGCAATAAGAAAAAATATGTTGTTCATAAAACTCATACTAACCATTGACCGTTGAGCAGAGAAAATAGAATTCATTATGGCAACATATCTGCAAAAGAAAAGATAAAAGGAAAAGGAAATGGATGTTCAATGTAGAAACCAACAGAAAAGCCTCGTTGATGTTGCCAAACGAGATAAATAAACATACTGTCCCGGCCCATCAGGAGATCCATGCAGGCACAGTATCTGCCACCATTTTCCACCAATAAATCAGAGGAAAAAAACAACAATTTGAATCTCAGCCAAAATGCAGCAATGATATAATCAGCCCAACAGAATCCGACATCTCATATAGCAAATCACAAGAATGTTATCATTACCCGAGGCTGCGGATGACCAGCTCCTGATCGAAAAACCCTCTGAATATCTACCATTTTCTCAAGTCAAGCCTAAACAACACACAACAAACAATCGACACACACAACACATAATACTCAAACGGTTACAACATAATGTCATCGAAAGAGAAGCCGACAGGAGCGAATGGCCAACTCCACTCACAGTCTCCTGATCACTCGGTATCGAATCATTCTCCACAAAACTCTCCAATTTGGGGATCAAACTCTCCGCCCTAGGGTTCACCAAGCCAAAAGTATCAAACACATAGCCACACGAATTAAAACCAGTGGCGATCACAACCACCTAATTCAGCTGGTTCAGTAACAGCACCGCATTCAAAAACGCCAAAACCTGGATTTTTTTTCAACATGATTATGAACATGAAAACCCTAGCTCAAACTGAAAAATGTTGGGGGGACTCGGAATCATTACATCAGAGAGGAACTTGGAGAAGGGGAAACTCTGGTTGATTGAGCTCCAGAAGTACGGGTTGGTGTCGATTAACACCACTAAGAGACTGACGTCATCTGCAAAATCAGCGAGTTCAGCAATAGTTTCACCTTCAACTGAGTAAATTGAGTTGTCAGGGAAAGTTTTCTCACCAGCTACAAGTTCAGGCGGGACTGGAGGAGACATTGTTGAAGATTGAAATTAGTGTGGATTTGGTTTAATAATCAATTGAAATGCAACAATGGCAGAAGCTTCATCGAAATTGTTCCCTTCAAGGTTCAACCTTTGAATTTTTTGAATGTTTACTCATCACCCATGTAATTATTTCATCGAATTGTAAGCTAGCAGTATTAGTATTAGGGCCAAGGCAAAATTGGCTCTGTGGTTGCTATAATAAGTTTTAGAATAAGATTATAGATGATTTTCAGTTGCATTTTTTGTTAGAATTGGCAATTTCTGACACTCTAAATCGATACAAATTCCAAATGGAACAAGAATTTAAATGATTTGGGGCAATAAAAAATAGAGATCCGTGCATCTTCTAATAATGATTTCTTTTCTTTTTGAGAAGACTAAATTGTTTTCCCCAAAATAGTATTTTTTACCATTTTTTGGTCCGCGAGAGTAAAATCTCATTTTTTCCCAATACCCTACAAATTCATAGTGAAATTTTCGGTCCCCAAAACCATATTTCGAGTGGTTTTTAGATAAACCGACATTATTTCCGATGTGATTAGGGGTATTTTTGTAATTTTTACTTATTAAAAAAATAAAAAATCAGAATTCCCCCAACCCTTTGATTTCCGATAGCTGGTTCTGCTCGCCTGTTTTTTGGTTAACCGTCTCGTCGTTCTGCTTACCGTTCTACTCACCGGTTTACCTGCTCGCGAGTGGCGGGTGGACTGGGATGGGTGAAGGCGAGGAGGAGAGAGGTTTCATATGGTTCAAAGATTGAGGATGGGTGGATGGTAGATGGGTGGAGGCGAGATTGAGCCGTCCGACGGGCCGAGAAGGCGACAATGAAGGGGTCGTCTGATTCGAAGAGGGGTCGTCGCCGCACCACCGTTGGATCAATTGGCGTCGTCTCCTCCGCTGCTTTCCACCGTTGTCGTCATCTGTCGCCACCAATGGCGCGTGTTTGCACGCACGTGCCATATTCTTCATAGAAGCGAGTGGATCTGACACGCCTGATAAAAAAGCGAAGCAACGCTGTTACCTCGCCTCACCGCCGCATCGTGTCACCGTCGGTGGAGCCTCGCCAACCCTGGCACAGTCGTCTTCGGCTCGCTCCGCCGCATCCTCACTGTGGATGCACCGACATTGATTCAACGTCCTCCACCGTAGAAGCTCTGCCTCTCATCGAACTCGCCGAGCGCGATGGATCAGGAGCGGAAGAGGAAGAAGAATCACGCGGTGGATGTCAATCAAGAGCGTCAATCAGGAAAATGGAAATGTTTTTAATTTTTTTAATAAGTGAAATTACAAAAATACCCCTGACCATATTGAAAATAATGTTGGTTTAACAGAAAATCACCCGGAATCTAGTTTTGGGGACCAAAAATTTCACTTTGAATTTGTGGGGTACTAAAAACGTGATTCTGCTCTCGAGGACCAAAAGATGGTAAAAAATACTGTGTTGGGGACCAAAAAAATAATTTAGTCTTTTGAAAATATAATTTTATATTGATTTATTTCCGGGACTATCTCATTTACATACGCAGCTGGTGTATACTATTCCATCTTTTGTTTGTTGTAATTTATTGAAATGTAGAAATAAATAGCTATATGATAATATCTCGCTTAAGCTACAGTCCAATCTCTGAAACATAATGCAAAACTGTTTTTATGCCTTCTTTATCGGCCCTTTTCCCTTGAATCAGATTTTTTATAAAGAACGACATATGTTGGGGATGATTCCACATGTTCAAATAACAAGCCTATCATATAACCTGCCAAAATGGTCTAAGCCTATTGTTTGTCTGGCATGTGTTAGGAATTATTGTCAGTAACTCTATAGGTAATGTGGTAAGGGCAAAGATTTGTACTATGCTGACTGATTAATCTTTTAGTGCTGAACTTCATGTTATAGCCCATGGTATTATTTTCTATAGGAACATAACTGATGAACTATTTTGTATTGAAACTGAGAATGTAAATGCTTTGAAAACTGCCTAGAATTGACGGAGCGGTAGAGTCATGGAAACACTTAATTCTTCTTGGGATCTTAGCTCCATGAAACGATATGTTACTGCTGAAACACGAAAGATTTGAAATTGTGATTAAAACACTATGTATAGATGGTATGAACTGCCTAAGCAATAACTCTTGAACAGCGAACAAGCAGTTCAGATATTCACAACCAAGAAGTACTAGATTCTCTTCTCTTTCTGATAGGCCTTGAAAGGAGAAGGAAGGCTGGAATGCGAACATACGTCCATTATTGAATTCATCCGACCCGATAGTACCCATCTTCTAAACCCTGTTACTGCTCCTTGGAAATATTTCAATTTAGCGCACTGTGTGAATTCTCTGTTATATGGATTTTCAATTGTTGTGTTAAAAGACAACGAAATACAGTTGCGGATAAACTAGCAAACGAAGGCCTGACTAATTATCCATCTGATTTAATTTTCAATTCACAAACTATGATTTAGGAAGTTAGAGGACTCATCTGCTTAGATAAGATATGATTGACATCTCTTAGAATAAATGAAGATCCTACATAGAATGGAATCTTCTCTCTCTTTTTTCATTTACAAGTACATGGACTACATGAGAATCATCACAATTGTGCTGATGGATTTTTATTTTTCGCAAATCAGATGTGGAATAATTTGGAGTCAATTGAAACTAGACAAAGAAATCAACACTTTTGGAACGCAGTCACTCATATTCTTCAAAGTTGGAACCAAATTTTTTTAAAGTTATGTAATTTCAGCTCATCTGCAAATCATAGTATAGAGCTGCACTAACCCGTATAGCCAGTGTAATTTTTGTATAAGCATAAATATTTGTTTTGATTGGATGTTTGGCCTAAATCTTGTTAAAACGGGGTGGATGCAAATTATAGGAGACAGATCCAAAATAATCTCAAGTCTATTATACTCTGTGACCAGATGCTACACATCTCTATCATTGTAAATCTTTCTCCTTTTTTGGATCCATTTTAGGGTTTGGAGTACCCCACAAAACACTCCCACCTACTGATTAATGGATGTTTAACTTTAAAAAATATTTATTTCATTCCATTTTTGACAAATCTTAGATTGTTTCATCCACCAAACTTACTTTTTATATTTTCAATGAAATATCCACCATTTATTTCGCGCTTTGTAAAAAAAAAAGAGTGTCCAAAAGTAGGGCCGATTAAAATGGACTGCGGGGAGTATTAAATGGATCAATATTGGCTTTCAATTATTGGACTGGGTTTAGATTAATTTGCGGTTAACTCCTGACCTATTTGTTATGATGCAAGGGTATTTCTGTAAAATTAATGCAAGACTGATTAGTAATAGAGTCAACACACATGCCAAAAGGATGCTCCCAGCTTAGTTACAACTGCAACCAACCCATTTCCACTAATTCCACCCAAAATAGTTAGAGGCAAGTTGTATAAATAGAATATAGCACTAAGTCTGAATATCAGTTTTTGGCAAATGTTGCTTATGAGGTTGTCAGATTATCTCACTTGTCACATAACCTTTTAAAAAAACAAATAGCCAAACTCCTTCTCGCTAAGATGTAGAAATGGGTTACAACTTGTGGTCGATCGTATGCACAATCACCATTACTAGTCTATCTACTTTTAGCTGACAAACTAGTAATACTGCTAGTTTATTTTCTATTACAACTGGAGAACTAATAGACTATAGAACACCATGACTACAGTGAGAACAAACCCTATCTATTATAAGGTGAGATGATAATCCCACATAGATGGCTCACACATAGTGAGTGAGGTGGCCTCCCACTTGAGCTCCACACCAACATGTGTATCAGAGCTTTCTACACACCAACTTGACGTATATAGACTTAAAGACCATCATTTTTGGGGTGGGGTGGGAATATCCCAAGTTACGCCTGATCAGTCGAACACAACACTTTGGTTACCTTAGTGGCTGGATGGAAGATGTAACTTAGGATGAATGTCCACTTGTACCGTGAATGCGTCCAGCAGTGTCGATCTCCACCGGACGGATTAGCTTGAGTTAGCGTCTCAACTCTTAGCAATCACAATAACAAACATTAGAACTTGACAATTCTCCGTATTTTTGAAGGTCTCTAACTTGAACCAGTAGGAAAGTTATAGAAGATCCGAACCTGTCCAAATTAGTCGTGGTCTACGAAACTACTCTTTATCCTCAGTGGGAGTCGCCAAAAATAAGCTTTTTGAGTTACTTTGACTAGTATTTCTCCTAAACCAAGCACTTTGGAGAGTAGATATGAAGCCAACAAAATTATACAATTTAAAACGATCGTTGAAGAAATTAAGTTGGCAGAAAACCCCCCTAATCTAATGCTCCAGACAAAAAAGAACCCCATTTCCCCCCAAAACACATTCCTTACTTATAAAGAGAACATAAGAAAACTAAAGTTGGACTGAAATAAAATTATGACACTGAAATTGAAGAAAAGGCACAAGGCATTGGACCCAAAGGGTAACTGGAGAGAAGACAACCGCACTAACGTTTGAAAATTCAGCATATGTTCAGTTTGGCCCAAGCACAATCAGCCTGCTCAAATATATTGTAGATCTGACCCCGCCACCCCCATTCAGACATATCTAACCCGCGAGTTGATATTGCTGTCTGCAACGTTTCTGTCGGTCACCATTAGAAAAGAAGAATACTGAAATTTTTGTTTTGATTTTGTCGAGCTTGGGCTGAGCTGTGCGCCACCACCAACGACAGTGTGCCAATTCCAGCATCCGTGTGCCTCCTCCGACTTCTTTGTGCCGCCTCCGATGAGTGCATGTGTCCTTTAGCGTTGGTGCATCGCCGTGGTTGGGTGCAAGGGTTTTGTCTTCTCCATGCGAACATCGCTGCTCTTTCGGTAACCGGTCGAGCGCCTCCGGGAAGACAGGTGATATCGCTTCCTTCTCCAGCCCCGGCCATTGGCGCAGCTCTGTCTTTTTCGCACCATGACAAGGCTACAACTGGGCATCTTCTAGGAGTTCAAGTCCGATTTGTCTCCCCTACGACAATCAATTTCAAGTCTAGTACTATAATGGAAAAAGGAAACTACAACTAAATATAGTTAAAGGAAGGGGGGTGCCTAACCACCGAACCACCGGATTTGGCGGTAGCTCCCGAACTAGGTTTTTTTTTGGGTGAGTGTGTGGTAGAGAGGTTTTTCTAGAGAGATGTTGATGGAGATCAAGGGACGACTACCACCATAAATGAAGACATTCCACGTCTAGATCAAACATTCAAGGGTTA
>JAULKM010083389.1:0-11511 GCA_032355605.1 Rubia tinctorum
ATCTACTTAGTTGTATTTAGTAAGCATATTGGGCTTAAAAATAGTATCTTTGAGAGGTACGGCGACGACCTCCCAAAAATGTAGGTAGCATTGGAGCTATCGAGCAGTTTGAGCTTAAATCCGGATTGATTCACTTGCTACCTACATTTCTTGGTAGGCAAGTGGAGGATCCCAACAAACAACTCTCCAATTTTAATTTGGTTTGTTATGGGATGATTCCCGAAGGGGTGGATGAGGACCTCTACAAATTGTAAGCCTTCCCATTTTCATTGCAAGATACCGTAAGTGATTGGTTTTACTACCTTCCAACCGGGAGTATCACCTCTTGGATTGAATTGAAGAGAAAGTTTCTAACCAAGTACTTCCCAGCCCCAAATCCACTACCTTCAAGAAGGGCATAAAAATATCCTCCAATGGCACAAACAATCACTCTACGACTATTGGGAGAGGTTCAAAAAGCTTCTCTCAAGTTGTCCCTGCCATGGATACTCGGAGGGAGATTTGGTCTATTATTTCTACAATGGTCTCCTTTATGAAGATAAAAGGCTAGTGAGGGGAGCTAGTGGTCGTTCACTTGGGAACAAGACTTCGAGTCAAGCTATGGAACTCTTGGAGGAGTTAGCCGAGGAGTCGAGGGTTATAGCTCAAGGGCCGATTTGATAGGACGAAGTCCCAACACAAGTGCTCCTTCCAAGAATGGGAAAATTGAAGACCAAGTGTCTACTCTCACTGCTATGGTCATGGATTTGATGACACAATCTGCGACTAAACCACATTGAAATCTTGCCAGATTTGCTCTTCTCTACATTATACAGACACATGTCCTACTTTGCAAGATGATTATGTGAAGAAGGTAAGTTCCATGGGATATCAATGGGGCCAAGGATACAAAAATCAAGGGTATCAAAGAAATCAAGGCTACCAAGGAGGCTACCCAAATTGGCCTTACAATGTAGCCAATCAAGTTCACCCAAACCCCCGGTATGGAAATGCACAAGGGGGTTTAAGTTGAATCATAATATATAGAAATAATAGTTACCAAAAACCTTCATATGAATTATTGATGAATAATTGAATTATGAAATAGAGCCTAACAGAAAATCCAACAAAAATCACTAATTGACAATCCGACAATAACTCAAAATTTTATCTATAGAGAATCATTACTTTGCTCTGCAGAACAACTAAAATCTCATAAATGACTAATTAAAGGACATTGAAAAATTGGAAACATTGAATATTCGATTGGAGCAGATGTGCAAGGTGGCAACAAAGCTAAGGAATACAATGACGTCGACGTTAACAGAGACGAATGCTTGCGGTGGTTGAAATGAAGAAAGGGTGGGATGAAAATGAAGAGGTTCTGACCAAGTAAATAAAAATAAAGACCAGGGAAAAGACGTAACGAATTACTAAGCCCTAAATAATTTGGCTGAATAATAAATCGTGAACTTAGACGGACGTTAGTATTTCAATTTCTCAATAAGCCCCTTCATTTATTTATAAAATGGTATTAGTTCAATGTCATGTGTTCATTTGGTGCGTAGTATGTTTTCATATACGGTCGTTGAGCAAGAATCATTTGAAGGCATTTCTATGAAACAATCATCAATCTTTATCCTAGATAATGGTTATAAAAATTATATATGAAGTACTGATTTTATATACATTGTAATTAATGAAGTGAAAAGGATTAAAAAACAATTACATGCACGAGCATGCAATGACTTCCATGATAACATAAAACACTTGAATGTTTTCCTTCAAATTAAACTCAATTTGACTTGATTTTAAAATTTTTGTTTCACATATTTAGATTTCATGACATTATTGACTTACTAATGGTAAATAATGACCTAATGAATAGTGTATTTGTTTATATTTCGGGAAATTTTAAGTTCATTAACTTTACCAAATATGGTTTGAGAGAGTTATGTGTAATTTTTTTAAATAAAATCACCCATAAGACCACCTTACCCTGATTTTAATAACAAATATACACACTCTATGATTTTGGTGAAATGGGTAAATGAATTCATTTCCACTAAATCTATTATACTATTAATGATAAAGTTAAAAGTTGGGGTGAGATGATTTGAAAACATATTAAAATCCATATGTTTATGAGAAACATATTTTTAAATGAATTTTAATGTCTGTGTGAAGAAATTCTAAGCCATACTTGAGTTTCTTAATCAGTGTCCTATCACAACTCTTCCATAAGAGCTTTCCATCAGTGGTGATTCTTATTATTGGCTCCAAATTTATTCATACATTTTTCTTACCTACTATTTGTGTTTACAAGATTTGGAACTCTTTGAAAACACTATCACTAGTAGTTTTTTTGTTTGCCTCTTAAACAAATCTCAGTTATGTGTTATGCAAATTTCAAGCCACGTTTTTTTAAAATTTAAGCCACCAATGTGGGGGAAATATATTGGCTTCCCAAACCATCCCAAAAAATCAAAGTTTTACATGCAATAACCATCTGTACAAGCAGTATCCATCTGTATTTTGCAAAAATATACCTGCAGTGTCCATCAGCTTATTCACTGAAGTGTTCTTTCAAAACAAAACATTCTAACCTATGCTAGTAGTCAGTAGTTCTCTAATTAGCCTCATCTTTGCAGTTTAAATTTGCACGATTCCTTTGAGAAATAGACTCCACCCCTGTGTTATCCATGCTACAGGCCAGGTGCATATTTTTAATACAATAGATTCGGCTAATAAATGTCAGATCCTATGTAGTTAATCGTATACTGGGAAGACCAAGTCTATCCCCAGCCAAAGTTCTTTGAGCATGATCCTTCTTATGAAGCTGAGATTGGTCTAAGTTTTTCTCCTTTATAGTTTCCAATTCGTGAGCAACCTGATTTCCTTCCATGTGAATATGGTGGCAGCTGATCTGAAGTGTATCCATTCAATTCCACAAATCCCAAATTATTGTCTTCAGTTTCCAGGTGGGTTTTCCTTCCTTTGAAGCATCTTGATCACCTGTATACAGTCAAGTTCCACAATTAGAGGTAAAAAATTATGTTCAATGATTTCCTTAATGGCCTTTATAAAAGCCAAGACTTTGGCGTGCAGTGAATCCTCCGCTTGAATAATTTCCGATGCTAAGATTGCATAGCCTTCAACTCAGTTTCTGACAACAAAACTAAATCTACAGAAACAGTTAAGTTTTAATGATGCATCTGTATTTAATTTGAAGCCTTGGTCAGGAGGTCTCCAACTAACCAGGGTGATTGTTTTTTTTCTAATTAGCGATGGCAGGAGCCCGAAAGAGATGAACTCATGAAAGTCCTCATAATGCATCAGTTAGTCAATGTTCAGAATTTGAGAAGAGAGGGAATTAATTTTCTTGATAATGTACTGTGAACTATAGGCTACTTCATTAAAAGCGTGATTATTCTTTGACTTCCATAGCATCCAACAAGCAACTACTGTTAAAGTGTGTATAACCCTAATTTTAGTTGTTGAGCATGACTGGTATGACAATATCTAGGATAAGCTATGAAATATATGATTAAAAAATCAAGCATGAAAGCCTATAGTTTGAAAAACATAATCCCGTACTTGTAAAGCAACAGGGCATTCATTGTAGAAGTGTGTTAGTGTGTCTATGTGATCACAATGTGCACACTTATATACAACTGATATCCCCATTTTTTTGAGCATATTATCGAATGGTAAGATGTCATTTACCAGTTTCTACAAAAAAAATAGAGAATTTAGGAGGGATATACTTGTTCCAGACCTTAATGAGTGATTGTACCTGGTTTCTCCTCTTTCTTAGCCTCTGGATTGCAGATGAAAGTTACACTTTACATGTAGGTGATGGTCTTCACATCATCTTGTCTTTAATGTCTGATAGAATGATCTCTTCTCTCAGCTTCTGTAGCGTCTGGTCTGGCAATAATCAATTGAGCGCTGACAGAAAAAAGTCTTTTGGTTGCTGGAATTCCTTTACCTGAAGATAGGGTAAAAAAGCCATTTATCACTTTAATAACTCAAAAACATAGAGATACCAAATGAGTAAACCTTTCCTCCCTTATGGATTTAAAAAACATGCAAGATTTATATTTTTCCACAAACTAAACATTTTGATCAATACAATATTAGTAATTATACGGATCGAGTTAACTTTGACTAACCTCAAATAGTGAGCTTAAACGGTGCCGTCGATATTTCCTAAATGAATCCCCTGTCTTGTTATTAATTTCATTTAAAATTAAATTATCAAATATGTGTGCATGATATGTGCTCATTTGGAGATCATTAGCGGCACAAACTTGCACGATCATCAATTTCTTGCAAAGTAATTTTTTTATATAAAAAAAGAAGTAATAAACTAATTAACACTGTGAAATTAATGAAGAGATGTGGTTTTAAAAAGAAAAAAATTCGCAAACACGCATGTGGATACATAATTACATGACTTTTTTTAAAGTCTTTAGGATATTTAAATTTTCTCCAATGCAGTCCTAATTATTGATGAAACTATCATACAAACAAGAAATCTCAATACCCACCAAAACACTGTGGGGTTTGTGATAGCGGACACACTTGAAGCAATAGTACTACTCGAAAAATAAAGGTATCCTTGTCTCATCAGTGAAATTGCATATATGCTTTTGAATGTACATGCTAGAAACTTTCCATTTTCAACCCTAATTTTGAAAGTCTGATTATCCTCGTTTTATAAACAAGAGCGAAAAATAGACTAATCTACATGCTCGAACATGCATGACTACGTAAAATCATTTAAATGTATAATTATAAAATAATATTCATATTTTTGTTACAACTTCAAACATTTAATTATTCTCTAAATAAGGATTAAAAAAAGAAAAATATGCACGTCACTTTCACAAACATGCACACTTACTTGGAGTTTTAAGTTAGAGCGACGGGGTTTCAAACATCAACATTGGAAAGAGGGAGTCATTAAAAGCAGTCCTACGACACCACATAAGAAATTTTTAGGCGCCTTTAGTGGCTCTATGACCCATCCCCTCCTAACGTTTCTAAGAAATCAACGGGAGATCTGCCAACTATAAACTAAGAGGAGGCTAAGTGAGGTCAAAGATAGAATTTGTAATTCTTGCTCCCGTTCCTACTAATATACTATCAAGGTTGGTAGATAGTGGTAAGTACCGGGGTCATTCAAAAAGATGTTAGGAATATAATAATCAACTACGCACAAGCGTGATCAGGCTATCAATCTGATCACGTGTTATGAATAATTAGTGTTGGTAAATAAGCATGACGGTGTTTTTATAACTAAAACTACTAGTATGCAATTCGATCACGAGAATAAACTATATAAACCAGCACTTGAGGAATTTTTAAAAAAACATGATTAATATCATTTTGATCCTCGATTTCATCACATGAACTATGAATCTAATCTAGTGTTTGTGACACCCGGTGTGGTCGATGATAACCACTTCCTCATACATGTCACGTAAGGTGCACATGTAATCTTCCATCGGCATCACCTCCGTAATTAGGGGAGTGCAACGAAGGCCCTACCTACAGTGTAGATCTGAGTCTCCCCGTACAATTATTTCCTTTGTACTACACACAAAATTATTCTCCCTAGTCCTAAAAAGGAAAAGGGGGTGAAGCACCTTATCGATGGCTCTAGGGTTACAAAGCTAATCCTAGTTTGCTACTTTAGCTATCTCTACCTACTACCCTTTGGACCAACTCATTGGCTTACTAGTGCATGGTCAATCATAACAGTAACAGTGATAACCTACGTGCACACCCCCCCATGGATCCAGGACCATCATTACCCAAAGCGCATCTAGGTTTCCCTCTCCTGGGGTATCAATTGTGAAATAATGTGCACTATTAGGCATGTATTAGCCGATGAATTTAACACATTTATTATCATTTTTCATTTGGTTGATTGCTTGTTTTAGGTAGGTTTCCACAATGAAGGGTTTAGAAGACCATTATTGGTTTTCTTATCTAAATCTCGCATTTTGTAGACTTAATTGAGACTAATGGGAAATTTGTATTCATGGGCACTTAGATCTTCCTCTTATATCTCATTTGTTGGTTGCTTGTGAGTACTTTTTCATTTCCTTTGGTGGAAAACCATCCACTAGGGTGGTAGTAGATATTTGAAGGACATTCGCAAGGATGGTTGAAGATATCGAAGAGGTATTATAAGTAATTGGGGCCAAGAAAGAAATGTTCGATGTTCCAGAAGGCTAAGGAAGAAATGGAGGGATCGTTATTCGAGGTTGCACGGAGTTCTGCGAAAAATCAGAGAAGAATTCGCACTTAAGGGTGTGACCAATGGATTCTTCCTCCACAGCGCTATAAAATTGATTTAAAGTACTCCCAAATAAGACCAACAGTTCACCCTTAGCGGAGCAAAGAGGTTAACCAAGTGAACCAGCAACAGCCGGCGCTGACCGCAAAAGCCCGGCGTGGACCAAAAGCCTGCACGGCTAGCACCAACCATTATGACCCATGCCAAAGGGCCTTGGCATGGCGCTTATCACCTGGCACATGCCGTATCAAATTTTGGCACTAGAGGTCCCCTCTTTTAACTCCAAAATTGGCAAAGTATGGGGGCAAGACATTCCATTTTATATGTCCTACACTATTTCAAGTCACAAATCCCAAGATCAGCCCATGGTGTTGTGAAGAATGATGCTGGATGTACTGAGGAACTAGGAAAAATAATGTTCCAGCCGATGGAGTGCACAAAATGATGCATGGCACGGATCAGAAAGAGCAAAATAAAGATCGAACGATGACCCACGCTGAATGACACAAGACGCGTCAGCACAACCGCTGTGGCCCGTGCTAGAGCTGGCACCCCACGGCAGAGCAATTGGAATGGCCAGTGCCAGAGCCAGTGCCCCTTGCGGTCATGACAGGCCTGACCCGTGTCTTAGTTAGCGCCCAACGCCAGCACGAATCATTGACGGTTTCTAGGGTTTTTGGCCATTTTAGGCCTATGTTTAGGCCCAATTCTCCATAACTATATATATGAACCTTTGTCTAATAGGGTTTAATTTTATGCTCATTTTTAGATCTCAGTAGGTGGCTACAAATAGAAAAAATTCTCACTTCTCTCTAGTTTCTTCTCTTTTAATCTTTTTAATTTTCTTTTTCCCAAAGGTTTTGAATCTAATGAAATACTCAGGTTTAATTCTTAAGGAGTACGGATTTAGCTTGGCGATTATATTTGTATTCATGTGTTCATGTTTATTTGGTAAGATTACTAGATCTACCTATTTATATGTGTTTTGTCATCATTTTGTTGGCTTGTTCTTAATATTCTTCGGATTTGCATGATTGTCTTTTTAGGCACACAATCAAGTCTACTTTCATGTTGGTGCACTATTACTATTCCTCGGTTAAGGAAATCTAGATGCGCTTGGAGTGACGATAGTCCAGAATTGTGCGTGTGCACGAAGGTTACCGTTGTTAATCGTCACGATCAACTATGCATCTAGTTACCCTATAAAATTGTTTTGAAGTGTTGTGGGTAGAGATAGAGCAGGTAGAAAACTAGGATTATCTTGTTGATCCTAGAAGCCATCGATAAAACAGCTACTTCCTTTGCCTTCGTAGGCCTAGTGGTAGTTCATTTGTGGTGTTCCACTCAGGACTTAAACCCACGGGGAATAATTAGACCTGCGCAATGTGCCATAGAATTTGTTGCACTCCTATAGTTATGTAGGAAAGGTTGACGGAATATTTTATACGCGCACCCCCATGTGATATATAGGGGGAAGGTTTTACCATTGTCCGCACCACATGACACAAACACTAGAATAGGGTTAAGTTCTTGTGTATGGGTAAATTAAATAAATATTCCCCGAGTGTTACATGAAATTCCCATGAACCAGATGAAATCGATGATCGAAATAACATTGACCATGTTACTCAAATATTCCCCGAGTGTTTGTTTATATGGTTACCCCTCCCCCAAATGAGTATTTTCACAAGACTGTTTATTCCTAACACATTGTCAGATTGACGACCCGACTGTGGTTGTGTTTAGTTATTTATCAGATTTCAAACATCTCTGTGGACGACCCGGTACTTGCCACTATTTACCATTTTTGGTTGAATAGTAATAGGAACAGGAGCAAGACATAAATTCTATCTTTAACCCTTAATAACTTAGCCTCCTCTCTTGTTTAACGATGCTCAGGAGGGAATGGCTCAAATTTTTGCTATGTTGCGGGGATGTTAGTTTAATAATCTAGTAGTTACCTTGCATAATGTGTTAGTTGAGTAAGTAGTGTTGTTTTTGTTTTTGATTGGTTTTTGTCGTTGAGCTTTCCTACTTGTTTCGATTACTTATAACAATTTTTACTAGTGATTATTTTAGTTTTCCATTGTTTTATTCCCGGTTTATTGTACATATCCATTCCAAGAACTTGGGAGTTTTTCATAGTCCAATGAATTGCAGAGGTAGTATGTGAGGAAGGAAAAGGAGAACTAGGTCGGAAGTTCCATAAGAACCACTTTAGGTAGCCATAGAAAAAGAATAAATGGTGGAGGACATACACACTTTGAGAGAGTTGATAGTTCCAAACTTGGAGAATTAACCGGTTTGCATCATTTTCCCACCATTGCCACCAAATGTGATGTGTGAACTCAAGAGCAGTATGATCCATTGCTTTACGACTTTACATGGGACACCAGAAGAACATCCAAATAATCATCTTTCATTCCACATGGTTTGTACCAACATGAAGTCAGCGGGTGTTTCAGAAAAAAAAACTACAATCTGAGAGCATTTCCCTTCTCACTTCGGGATTCGGCCCAAGATTGGTTAAACTATCTACTGCTTGGTTGTATCACCTCATGGATGGATATGAATCACAGATTTCTCGGGAAATACTCCCCAGCTTCAAATTTTGCAGGGTTGAAGAAGCAATTGTCCAACATCTCTCGATTTTTTAATAAGTCCCTCTACGAGTATTAGGAAAGGTTCAAGAGATTCTAGGATAGTTATCTATATCATCCATTGAAAGAGGGAGACTTGGTTTACTATTTCTTCAAAGGAATGTGCGATGGTAAAATGAATATGGTGAATGCCGCTTGCAACGCTTCAATTCCAACAAGAGCCCAAGGGAAGCAATAGCACCCTTCAAGGAGATAGGGAATAGAATAAAAAAATTTGGTATGAGATCTAGGGTGAAGCCCATGGATGAACTATCTTAATCCCCAAAGTTAGAGGAGCAAGTCCAAGCTCTTTCTTCCATGAAGAAAGAATTCATGAAAATGGGAGGCCAACAAGAAAAAGTGTTTGGTGTTTGTAATCTTGATCATTACACGGATGTGTGCCCGTAACTGGTGGAAGACTTTGAGAAAGTTAGGGCATTGGATTTCAACAATGGTGGAAACAGACCACTATTTTCTAAGGAGAAACACAAGGGTTCTGTGGGAACTAAGGAGGATAAAGGAAAGATCTCTAAGAAAATACTTTCAACAGGAGGTACCGCGACCACCCCAACATCCATTGGCAAGGGGAGGACCAAATGCAAGGGTACAACCGGGGATGAAAAGCTCTACCCCAACTCTATCCCAGAGGAGAAAGGCCTTCAAACGACAATTTCTCACTCTACAAGTCGAACTGAGAGTAAATCCTTTAAGAAATATCTCAATTGGCCAAGAAACACGATATATTTTCAGAGCGTACAAAGTGAGAGATTGAAGATCTCAGGACTAGGGCATTCTCGAGCTTCAAGAATCTTTAGATTCAAGTCCGGCAACTTGCCACCTCGGTTAGCCCACTTGAAACCAAAGAGTCCAGCAAACTTCCTTCCCAACCGGAGGTTAATTTGATGAATGTGAGTTCTTTGAAGTTAAGAAGTGGGAAGGAGGCGCGTGACACCGTGAAGGAAATCCTTCAAGGGGATGACTTGATTGTGAACAACAACCTAACCAACTTGGAGGAAGAAGAATTGGTTTTGGAGGAACCTATCAAGGAGCTTTCAACACCCAATGTGGTCAGGGTTAATCTCCCATCACCTTTCCCTAATAAACTTAGGGGAAGGCCGAATGTGACAACCAATGATGATCATATCCAAAAAATCTTTAAGAAGGTGTAGGTTCGTTTCTCGATCTTTGACTTGATTGAACATGTTCCCTCATATGATTTTTTTGAAGGTCCCATGTATAAGAAAGATGAATAAACCCCTTAAGAAAATAGGTAAAGTAAAATAGGGGGAGTCGACACTCTTAACCATATAAAAAATGCCTATAAAATGTGATGACCCTTACATGTTTTCAATTTCTATTTCTTAAGTTGGTAAATTGGTAAAAAATTATATGATTGATCTCGGAGCTTCTATTAATGTAATTCATTCATTTATGAGAACCTAGAAATAGGTGAACTTAAAGAGATTACGGTAATCGTCCAAATGGCTGATCACTCCCAAGCTAGCCCTCATGGACTAGTAAAGGTTCCGATGGTCCGAGTGGTAGTTTGGTGTTTCCGGAGAACTTATATGTCCTGGATGTAGCTCACGATGTTGGTGAGCCCTCAACTTTATTGGGGAAACCATTTCTTAAAACATCAAGGACTATGATATATGTTCATTCGGGAACACTATCCATAGAGGATAATATAGATAGAGTTGGTTTTTTATGTTTACAAGTATAAGCATGATTCGCCTAATCCCTCTCTTGTGTATAAAGTCTTAACTTTGTGTGAGGAACATGCTCAACATGATGAATCTTGTGTGATCGAAATGTTAAATGTCTTAATAAGATTCTTGAACATGAGGAGGTATTACCCGACATTGAATCCTTGAATTCTCTATCTTTTATAAATGAACCCTAAAATGATACACTTTTGGATGAACATGTCTCTTTTGTTGTGATTAAAGATGTTTCCTCCGATATCGCACACTAACTTGTAGCAGAAAAAGAAAAGGGTTCAGGAACTAATTACTCCTAAACCCCTTCTGATTCCCAAAATTAACAAGAATGTATCGATAATTGAGAAAGATTGGCTTGCTTGGTATGTCTCGCCAAATATTAAGGGTAACCCTAACGTAAAGTGGAGATTCGTCCACAAGGACGTGGTTGTCGGTGGTGTCCATGATGGTGATTCTGGTGAACCATCAAATGGTTCTTATTAATTTTACAAAAATACATGAAATAATAAGTCAAGAGGACAACAATAAAAATACGAAGCTTTATGTTATATTTTCTTTTTAAAAATATTTTCTTTTAAAATTTTTGGAGCGTGTGAATTTTGGGATTTTTTTTGAAAAATATAGTCATCTATTTTATTTGGAACAGTACTGCTCATGGTTTAGGTATTTTGAGTGCAGGTATGGAAGAAAAACAATTTTGGGAGAAAAATGCAGGGATGCCTCGTGCCAGAGCCCATTGTCACGAGGCTGAAATGGAAGCCATGGGAGGTCATCGCCGTACCTCCCAAAGATACTATTTTTAAGCCCAATATGCTTACTAAATACAACTAAGTAGATAGTTTGGCAAGTCGGGGTCGTCCAC
>JAULKM010083399.1:0-11511 GCA_032355605.1 Rubia tinctorum
AAATTACAGAAGTGGTTCGGTAAGCAAGTTATGAATAACAATGAAGGTGAAGCAAAAAATAGGGATCAAGGAAGAAATGTTCGTTACACCAGTAAGTTCAGCTCCATTGTCGCATTATATTGTTCAGGAATTTCCATCAATGCATAAAGAGCGAATTCTGTCTCTTTTAGAGTTTGTGGGATGTTTTTGCCATTATTTCGGTAAAATTTACAAACTGGTAAACATGGGGAATCGTTATAAACTGCACAATCAGTCATAAACTAAATCATATCAGAGTGTCAAAGATGAAGTGGTTAAATTAAGACCTTAAAATTTTCAAACTCGCGAGCAAGGATGTTATCGTCAAATTCCTTCATCATGTCCATCTCCAACCCCGACCAAAATAATGGACAAGGGAAACTTGATGCAAAAATTTATCAGCTAATATGTTCATGTTGTAACATGAAGGCGTTGATTCACTTACAGATGGAAATTGAAAATAAATAAATAATCCAACTACGAAGAAGATATAGTTACACTACATCACATTACCTCGCATGGACAATTGCTTCAACAGTTCTCCTTTCCTGGGGCCTCCAACACCTCTGGACTCGGGCACACCATTTCCTTCACCTGGGAGCTCTTCTTATAGATCTTGAATGTACGATTCTTACACTTACGACATTTGCAATCGTTGGGCTTCTTCAACATCAACCTTCGGAATTTCTAGTTGCAAAATGTGAGATGTGGTTTTGTTTGCGATGTGCCATGGTTTGCTAATTTTTGTTGGTGTAACTATGGATTTTGTGTAAAATTTAAGTGAACAGTACCATGGATGATTTTTCCAAAAGACGTTTTCAGTTATTGAATATGTACTATCACGATAATATCGCGCTTGAAATGAAACGATGACGCTAGCAATGAAAAGGCCGCCAATGATCATATCATGGCTCCTGTACAACTGAGCTTTTTCTGACACCTACTAAGGACAGCTGAACATAGAACTTCCTTAGGTTGATCACATGCCAAGTGTTTGGGAAACTACCACCATCTAACCTTTCTAGCTCGTAGCAGTTAAATTGGTGCACTTTCGTCACGGGCCTTCCCACTTTGAGCATAATTTCCCCTTTTCTTCTACCAGAGTTGCCCCATTCTTTCGCAACATGAGATTGCCAACTCGAAATTGTATCTTCCTAACCGTCTCATTATATGCTTGGGCCACCTTCTCCTTGTACTTTGCCTCTATGATCATTGCATGTTGCTTTTTCTACTCAAGTTCATCCAAATCCAATCTCATCATTTCGGGATTACCGCCTTCATTTTATTTTTCCACTCTAAGGCTTGAGTTCCCTATTTCAGTTGGTATTACCACTTCATGACTGTAAACTAGGTTGTAAGGTGTTTCTCCAGTGTGTTCTCGTACTGCTGTTCTGTAAAACCATAACGCGTTGGGTATCTCATCTACCCATCCGGTTCGCTTTCCTTCTAATAATTTTTTAATTCCTTGGAATAACATTCTGTTAGTTACCTCTACTTGGCCATTTGCTTAGGGATGAGCTACAGACGTGAATTTCTGCGCGATCCCTAATTTTGAGCACCACTTGGTAGAGGTTCCACTTGTGAATTGCATACCATTATCCTTCAGGATAGTTTGAGGAACACCAATCCGACAAAATATGTTTTGCCAAACAAACTTTCTTGTTGCTTCCCCCATGACTCTTCCCTATGGCTTCGCTTCTATCCACTTCGCAAAATAGTCAATCCCTTTTATTAGAAACTTCGCATTACTAGTTCCCTTAGAGAAAGGTCCAACCAAATCAATTCTCCTTTTGTCAAATGGTCAGGCTCCATATATCCCTGTTAGAGTAGCCTGTGGCTTATGAGAAACCGACGCATTAATTTGGCAGATTTTGCACTTTAGCATGAAGTTATGTGCATCGTTAAACATTGTTGGTCAATAATACCCTGCTCAAATTATCTTCTTCGCGGTTGTTCAAGATCCTTTATGTGTTCCATATAGTCCATCGTGAACTTCTTTCATGATTTCATTTGCTTGGGTTGGTCCCACAAACTTTATCCATGGATATAGGAAACCTTTTTTGTATAAGATTCCCCCCTTCGTAAACATAGTTGTGCGATCTTAATTCCAGCTTTCTAGCCTATATTCTGTTTGCTAGCAATTTTCTTGTTTCCAGTTTGTTTCTCTCGTATGTACTATTAACACAGTTTTGTAGCCGTACTTCTGACTGGTATGACCTCTACATTCACCTCGTTCTGTCCCAGCAACGTATTGAAACTGGCTATCACCAGCTTATTTAAGGTGTTTGCCTTATTATTTTCACTCCTTGGTACGTGTTGAATGTCAAAGTATTCAAGCTAGCCTATAAATTAGTGAACTCTCCTTAAATACTTTATCAATTGCACTTCTTGCACTTCGTAATCTCCACTCACTTGATGATCCACTATCTGTGAATCGCTAAAGTACTTAACACTCTAAACATTCATCTTAATTGTAAGGTCCAACCCACTTATCAGTGCTTCTTATTCAGCTTCGTTGTTTGTAAGTAGGAAATCAAAATGAAGTGAGTATCTATGTTCCCTTTGTCTATTATGAGATTCTCTGGTGTATTCTCCCCTCGTGCGTCTGCGTTCGTTATTTTTGCTATTAAGGCCCGTGCATTAATTGCAGTACGTGGTTGAAACCGGATCTTATATTGTCCCAATTCAAGTGCCCAGTTAGTCATTCTACTGGATGATTTTGGCTTTCCCAAGATATTTTTTAATTGGGTAGTCAGTATACACAATTATGTTATGGCTTTCAAAATAGCTTCGCAGTCTCCTTGCTGAGTAGGCTAATGAAAGAGTTAATCTTTTGATCGGCAAGTACGCCATTTCCGTACTTTGCATTATCCTACTGATGTAGTATACCGGTACTTGCCTTTGACCTTCTTGACACACTAAGACCAAACTCACTGCCTTGCTTGAAATTTCCAGATATAGGTATAGAGTCTCTCCTGGCATTGGCGACTTCAGTGTAGGCAATGCTTGGAGCTGTTCTTTCAATGACTTATACATTTTCTGACTTTTCTCATTCCAACTAAACTTCTAGTCCCTTTTAAGGATGTCGAACAGTGGGGAATTTTTTTCTGCAGCTTTCGAGACAAACTTTCTAAGTCATGCTAGGGATCCCATCAATACCTGCACTTCTTTAACTGTTTGCTGTTGAGGGAGATTGACTATTACTTGTATCTTTTTGGGTTAGCTTTAATTCCATTCGAGGAGACCTTTTACCCCAAAAACTCTCTTGTGCCCACTCCAATTATGCACTTCTTGGGGTTACGTTTCATACCAATTGCGCTTAATGTATCCAGGGTTTCTTTCAAGTCTTATGCAAACTGACACACCTTTTTGCTTTTGACCACCATGTTGTCAACATATGCTTCAACAATTCGTTCTATTTGATTGGAAAATATTGTGTCAACTACTCTATGATATATCATGCCAGCATTCTTTAGGTCGAATGGTATCTTCACGTAGCAAAACACTCCAAATCTTGTTATGAAAGCTGTATTTTCCTCATCTTCTAGATTTATCAGTATCTGTTGATATCCCTTTTATGTATCCAAGAATGCTAGGAATTCGTATCTTGATATTGCTTCCACCAACTGTCGATTTTAGGTAACGGATAGCAGTCTTTTGGACATGCTTTGTTTAGGTCGGTGAAGTCTATGCATATTCTCCATCCTGCATCTGCCTTTCTTACCATCACTGGGTTCGCCAACAACTTCGAATAAGTTACTTCCTTTAGGATACTGGCATGAAGCAATGCTCTAACCTCTCATTCGATCGCTTTCTGTCTATCGCTAGCGAAGCTTTGTTACTTTTGCTCAATTGGCCTGATCGAATGTTTGATATTTAGAGAGAGGGTAGCTATGTCTAGATGACTCTTCCCATGTTCCGAATAGTCCATGTGAATGTATCTTCATGACTTAGCAGAATTTCTGTCACTTTTCCTTCACTTCACTTGGAAGATATTTTCCTATCTTGAAATATTTGGAATTTTCCACATCGTCCAGAATGAAAATTTTAGTTTCCTCTCTAAGATCAACTTGAGTTTCCGTTTCCTCGAGTAAACCGTTATCCGAGATGATGCTGGCCATTTTTGTTTGTTCAACATTTCTTCCTACTCTCATCGCGATAACCGTGCATTGCCTAGTTGTTTGCTGATTTTCTCGTATCATTGCGATTCCCGTTGGAGTTGGAAATTTTCTCACTAAGTGATATAGGAACCATATCGCTTTCGTTGTATTCATCCAGGGCCTACTAATCATGGGGTTGAATGTTCTTTGTGCCTCCATGGCGACAAAGTTGCACATGTTGGTGCAATTTTTGTCCTTCTCACCTACGCTAACTGGAAGTTATATGTTACCCAAAGGTGTCTCCGCTAGACCGGTAAAGCCTACGAGAGTGGATGTAGACTTCTTCAAATCAGTTCGCTTGAAACCAAATTTGTCAAAGCAATCAATGAAAAGAATTTTGACGGAATTTCCGTTGTCAACAAATACTCTGTGGACTGTGGCATTCCCAATCATAGCGATAATGACCATCGGGTCATTATGAGGCAAAGTGTTGGGAACCGCATCTTTTTTTCGATAAACATTATCGTCTCATCAAAGGGAACTCTTTTATTGGTTAGTTCTTATAGTGGGAAGTATCTAGCCATAACTTTTCAAACGTTGTTAGACAGAGCTTCTGTTGATCCATGGATCGATAGAATTACTTTCTCTGGGCCATCGTTCACCAATTCACCTTCATAACCTACCATTGCTGTCATTTTATTATTCTTATTTTATGTATTCGTCGCGCCTTGGTTTTTTCCCATGGAATTTCCCGCTTTGTTGGCTTCGCTGTAACAGTTTCCTCCATCTTTCTTTTTGTATTTACTCAGCTGACCATTTCGCAAAATCTCTTCTATTTGCATTTTCAAGCCTCTGTAGTATTCGTTGTCATGTCCATGGTCCTTGTGAAAAACACAGTAGTATTCCCTAGATCGTTCATCTGGTGATTTTATCATTAGTATAGGTTCTCTAAACAACTCCTTGTTCACCTGCCAAATTTCCTTTCATGATTTCGTCAATGGTGTTTCTGGGAATTAGTCATCTGCACTCCCCGAATCTTTTCCTTTAAAAGGGATATTCCCTTTTCCTTTTTTCACATAACTCCTCTGTGGATCTTCCATTATTCTTTCTTCACCTCGCTCATGCTCTACTTTGTGGTTGTTTGTTTCCTCAGTCCGCACATGCCTTTCAATAATTCTTTTTGCAATTCTCTTTTGTTGTTTGGCATGCTCTTAGTGAGTTTTTTTTGTAAAATTTTCCTAATCCCATACCTCCCATGAATACGCCTAGTGATGATTGGTACAATAGATCGCGTAGTTGCAAACTTTTAGCAATGAACCTATTGTGGTAATCTACTAAACTTTTATCGCTTCGCTAGGCTATATTGTTTAAGTCCGCTATCATTTTGTTAAATTTCTGCTTCAGATATAAGTGTCCTAAAAAAGTCTGATAATTGTGTCCAAGATCTAATACTACCACTTGATAGGTCGTCATACCATGTAATCACTGTCCTAGACAAGAAAATAGGAAGAGCTTTGCAGACTAGTTCAATTTCCGCATCATGAAATCGCATACTGTTTTGCAAGGAATGTAAGGATTCCTTGGGGTCCGTTATCCCATCATAGATTTTCACATGCAATGGCAGTTTTAAATCTTTGGCATTTTGAAATCCCGAAGATCTGGTACTAGTGGTGACCAATCTGTATCATCTTTTGCCACTATATCCCTTTACTCCTCTTTGTAATTAAGCCTTTCATGCCTTTGACACACTTTTTTTTTTCTTTGGGATTTTGGCTTAATAGTGGCTAGAAACTAGTTATACAAGTGCTCCCTATTCGGTTCCAAGAATGCTGCGAAACCTTTCCTCTCATTTTCTTGATTTGCATTGGGAGATTCAGCTTCTTCTTTATCTTCATCTATGTCTTCTTTGTTGTGTTCCTGTTCTTGGCTGGGAATGTATTCTTGATCCCGGCTGGGGTGCGTATTCTGGTTACGCGTAGCCTTTCGTTTGGGTGTGTGATGATTCTAGCTCCACTCGCTTCTCGTGAAACCATGATTACCCTGAAGGGAATGAAGGGCTTAGGAAAAAAATCTTAGTCCCTATAGATGGCGCCAATGATGTGGTATTCCCTATTAGGTGAAGTAGCTGACGATCACTGTAGCGTAAGCGCAGTGATTCTGGGGAAAGTGCTCTGAGGATCAAGTCGGTTCTTCCCTCTAGAGAATTAGTATTTCTCAGTTAGTTCTACTTAACTGATCCAATGTTGTTCTTCCTATATTTATAGTGGATCACAATCATGGCTCCGCGTTGCTAGGGTTTCATATCATGGGTTACATCATAGTTGATAAAATTCTGATAGTGGCTGAGTCTTAGATGTGGCTCCACTTTTCCAGGTACGTGGCTGAGTATTGGGTGGGGCCTAAAGGCCAACAACTTTTAGTCTATGGGCTAGGTATACATCACTGACGTTCTACATGCCATGGTATATGAAATTCTTAAAAGCACCGTCGATTAATTTTAATTGCTTACATCATATAGAAGTTCTAATCAAAATCTACCACATGACACCTAAAAAGTAAGGAAACCCCTAATCATTGGAGATGTTCTCAATCCTTTGTGTCATGTTATTTTTAGCAGCCTAATAAATAACAATAGAATCCATCAGAATAAATGAAAACAAAAATCTTATGCAAAGAAAGTTACTCCCTTCATCCCGCTATAAATTGCTTACTTTCCTTTTTAGTCCGTCCCACTATAAATTGCTTAGTTTGGAAATTTCCTATTTTGGAAATATTTTGACATGTAACTTCCCTACAATACCCTTACTAAAATAATAAATTTACATAATAGAAATTAAAAACAAAAAACTAACTATTGAATCACATCAACTCACATTAACTAAATATAATGTAAGCATTTAGAAGCTACAACACAAAATCATAAAACAAATTATTACCCACCCACCAGCGTTCCAATTACCCAGTCTCATTCACCCCCCCAATCTACCATTTTTAAACACAAACCTTATTTCTTCATTTCTCCAGATTTTTCTTAGAGTCTCTCGCAATAAACTCTCTCCTCATTCACCATTGTCTCCTCAACTCCTCCTCAATATCTCACCCAAAACCCAAGTATTTTGCCTCCCTTCTCCGACAGCGTAACGATTAATCCGCCGGTAGCCCTAGGTCATGGATCATCGGATTTTCGTACATGCTAGTATATACAGATCCCCCATTCTCACACCCACTGAACATGGATTTGACTCCCATTTCAATAATCTCAATCCGGAAAGTGAAGATTCAACCCCTCACTTTACCGATTCACAGCCGGTTAAGGAGTGGGAAAATTTTACGGATGAGTTCCTCATGAACATCTTCTACGTGCTAGATTCCGAAGCTCCGGTTTCCGTAAAAGAGTTGATGCTTGCTTTTAGGGCCTACCTACGGAGCTCGTGTGTACGCTCAGCTACGAACGACTATAATTTTCTGAATGAGCCACCGGTGGCAAAGGATAGGGGATTGCGGGAGCTTTCAATGGTGGCTTTGCCAGATCCAAAGCATCCGTAGTGGGCGTGAAAGCTCATCCATTTCTATGACCGATTCAGTCCCGGGTTTCATGGCGGCGCCACTGGTTAGCTCAGGG
Organism: Rubia tinctorum; assembly: GCA_032355605.1. Taxonomy (NCBI): domain Eukaryota; kingdom Viridiplantae; phylum Streptophyta; class Magnoliopsida; order Gentianales; family Rubiaceae; genus Rubia; species Rubia tinctorum. The sequence continues at coordinate 7,741 of JAULKM010083399.1, forward strand.
TGGGTCGACAGCGAGCAAAGTGAGACTATTCGGGACCTTCAGCTTTATGTCGATGGGATTAAAATCCCTAGAATCCTCCTTCCACCCAAAAAAAGTAAAACTTTTTGTTCTCACCATTTTTCATGTTCTCAATTCGTATGAAAAAATTGTTCAGTTTTAATCAGTAATGCACTTATTTTTTCGTTTAATCAGAGTTTCATCTTATTCCGACCAAAGTTCGACATGAGTTTAATGCATTTATCCTTTGTTATTAATGTTTTAAAATTATAGTCGAGTTCGTCCAAAAGTTGTCTAGAGTTTGACACCAGTTTGACACAAGTTTTACAAAGAGGTTTATGCATTTTCCCTTTGTTCTTTATCTTGTTAAATTGACGTGTTCGACCAGTAACTAAACAGAGTTTGACACAGATTTTTACTGACTTTTACCCAGTTTTACAGAGTTTTACAGTGTTTTAAACGAGTTTTATCCATGTTTTTAGGTTTTCGGTGATATCTTATTTATCCACATTTAGTTTGCAAAATTCTTAATTTTGCTGCTAAAAAATCATACTAACCACGCTTTTTAACTTTGCTTTTTTTGCCAGGTTCAGGCCAGCAACATGGGGACCTTGAGTTACTAGTGGAAGGCTGTGTCAGATATCATTTTGGGGGTTCTAATTGCTTACTTCAATCAGGTTCAAAGTTTCAATTTACTGCTGTTAATGTGTCCCCTTATGTGCCTGAGTATGTTAGCTCGGTTGTGCTTGTGTGCTGTGATATTATGTGCCTAAGTATGTAAGCTCGGTTGTGAATGTGTGTTGTGTGCCATGACATTATGTCCCATATTATGTTAGCTCGGTTGTGCTTTTGTGTTGTGACATAATGTGGCCGACTATGTAACCTATGTTGCTAGTGTTCTTTGGGTTGTATGAACATGTTTCAGCACCCAAAGTTAGCCTTGTTCATTAATATAAGGCTAACTGGTTCTGAGACCATAAATTAAATCCATTTGTGCTGCTAAGCTATGTCTGAAATGTAAAACATTTCTAAAGTGCTACTAACTGTATGTATGATGTGTGTTCGTTGTGTGATGCAACCACATGTCTGTACCCGTAGGATGGCATTACATTCGGCATTTATTTTACAGTTGCCACTCTTAAATCAAACTTACTGGATTTAACTAAAACCTGGGACTTGATAAAACTAAATTTAAAACAGTGTCTTTTATACAAAATGATTTGGTGTTGCAGCGTAAACATGCCCACTGATTAAAATATGTTTACGATATAACCAAAAGCATGCAACACTATCTTTAAACAAAAGATATCTGACTGAATACTTAACCTTGTTGCTGGTTCCCATCTAGTGTCCTGTCCTCTAATAAGCCTTCCAATATTTGTTGTCATATTTTGAGTTGTTAGAAACTGAACACATTCTCTCACTAGACTTATATCCGCATCCAAATCATTCTGTAGTAAACCAATATGAGCAGCCAGGGCATCCTTTTTAAGTGGGGAACTGAGTAATTGTTGTTTCCCTTGCATTTCATCACCTCAATCATCACAGCCTGCAGTGAGATAAATATTTTATTGATAGTGCATGCCCTCATTTCCTCAAACGCTTTGTCCACAGCCTCTACTAGTTCATCCATTTTTTTGCATGCTCTTTCCCATTGGATACTTTGAATTGTTCTGAAAACCCCCAGATCCAGTATGTTGAGGTCGGGTGAGTTGGCTGGTTGTGAACCCATCTTTATTTCAAACCCATCAGAGTTAGAAGCCCTTAGGAATGCTGAACTTTTCATTGTTGGGTGAGCTGGTGCATTGTCTAGCTGCAGCCATATTTTCTTGCTTGACCCTTGGTGGCCATTTACGTTTAATTGCTGGAATAATTTCATTCACTAGACAAGTTGTCATTACATCCCTGTTTACTTTCACTTTGGCCTTCGTCTCGATGGTACCTTGGGTCTATTCTCACTCTTTCTCTGTGCTGCTACCTTGTCAATGAGTGTGAATATGCTAATCTTACCATCGAAAATAACATCACAATTTTCAGCAATAATAGGCCTAGCTACAGCACAAATGAACAAGACTTTCGGTATGTAGCCTTTATGTTGACATGTTCTGTATGGATTATATTCCTCCGATAAAAGAATGCAATTCGCAGATTGTTTTTGAAAGAAAAAACCACTTTTCATCAAAGTATATGACATTATACATGCTTTTGAATTTAAATTTACTAGAATGCCTTTCAAACCTGTAGTCAGAGCAAGCATATTAAACTCGATCCACTTTGTTTACTTCCCATATGAAGGGCTTGATTGCATTGTTGTGTTTTCTGAGCTTGCCCTTCTTTACGAGTCGATGAATCATGCTTTTGCTTACATTGTATTGGATTGCTGCCCTCCTACATGTCTGTCTTAGTTGAAATGGAATTGACTTGAATGCATCTTCATCTAAATCCTTGCTTGTTGTTCTCACTGCTCCTAGTTTCTTACTCACCACTCGTACAGGTACCCCGACTGCAACCTTATCTTTCACGGTTGCTTAGATCCATGTCACTATCCGCAAACCTATGTTCCATTTTGTTGTTGCCTCAGCGGCTTTACCGTAGCCAACATGCCCTTTTTTGAAGTGACCATAAGGAACTGAGACACACGTTACGCTCCTCATCGTACAGATTCTTCTTCCGCATTTTCCTGGACAAGTTTCCAGAAAAAAAGAATCCCAGAATCAGCTCAATGGTGAACTTGAGAACTTGGGAAATAAGAGGAAGAAGAAGATGGAAAATGAGGAGCTCCGTAGTAGTATTTAAAATAGTGGTAGGATATTTTCTTTGGTAGTTGTTAGAGTAGTTGTATATCGTTAGGTGATGCATACTTCAATTTGAGTTCCCTCTCTTTTTTCCCTCTTCTTTTTTTGCCCAAATTCATACGAAAAGGGGGGAGTTACTAATAGTGAATTTGTTTTGGCCCCATTCAAAAATTCTGAATTTGTTGTGTTAATTAGTTGACGTCAGCATTACTGTAGTTGACGTCAGCACACATGCATTACCCATTCTGCCTTCTTGTTGAATTGCCACCTCAACTTCTCTTAAAGTTTAAGTCAAAAGCAATTCAGTAAATTATATTGGGACGAATGGAGCATGTATTTATGCCTCGAATCTAAGAATATTATGACATCATAGTTATCACGTCAAAGTACAATGTGCTCGTATTGCAGACATATAGGTGCTCCAAAACAGCCAAAAACAACTCATGTAGACAAATTAACCCTGAATCAAACCTAAGAGAAAACAACAATAACATTCTCCTTTATGTATGCAAGGCCAACCACAACAAAATTTATTTTTAAAAGTCGAGATATCGTATAATTAAAAAATAGGGATAAATACATTTACAACCCTAATTTTAGGCTGGAAATGTCAATATAACTCTGTAATATTTGAAAGTGCCGATTTAACCCTAACTAATTATAATATGTGTCAATCTAACCCCAACTTTAGAAAAATTTGTTCCATTATAGACAAACTCCCTAATCCCTGTGTTGACCCATGAAATTCCGGCAATGGCAAGAAATGAAATGACCCTCCTAGCCCTCATCTCTTCTTCCTTCATTCTTCTTCATTCTTCAGGGTTTGGCGCAGGGGCGGATCTATGTAGAGGCATGTTTAAAAAAAATAGGGGAGTATTAGTATTTGGTTACTCCATGTAAATTTTTTTTTACCATTAATATTAAATATATATTTTTTAATAGAGGGTATTAGTATTTGGTTACCCCATTGAAAATTTTC
>JAULKM010083427.1:0-11510 GCA_032355605.1 Rubia tinctorum
AGTTGTCTTCTGATTGCTTAAGCTTCGGGTTGCTTCACCATTCATCTAGATGAATCCAGCAGCTTCAAGAGATCAATGCTTCTGGTGCAAACTGAAGCAATGCAGTGAGATTGAAGTGTGAAGCAATGTAGTGCAATTCAGTGCAGTCAAAGTGCTGCTACTGCTACTGAATATTCCTTCAACATCAAACTTGTAGTATTTCATGTCCCCGTCGTAGATCCTTAACTGGAGGCTCGTCGCTCCAACCCTCGCGCTGTGAATCTGCATTATTGTCAAACCAGATGTCCCCGTGGGAACATAGCCATGACCTTCAAACTGCCAAATCCCGGAAGAGTAGTCGAGACCCTGCACAGGATTTTTTTAAGAGTCAGTTGCATGAATTATCGCGACGTTTTTTTCTTCCGGTAATTGAAAATACAGTACCCTGATTCGAACTTCACTACGAGGTCTAGTGTCGCTGCTGCGTTGAAAGGGTTTGTCATTGGTGTAGACCCAAAACTTCCTTACACCATTGTTGAAACTGTATCGATCGTCGAGTGGCAGGTTGAAGGGTTTCTGCAGACGGATATTTGCATTTGTCAAGGGAATTTCTGTAAATCCATCCGTGGGATCTGCAATGCAAAGCAGATTCAAACCAGATGAAAAGATCACCACCAGGAACAATACTGCACTGTATGAGCAGGAAAAACCCATTTTTCAGAACAAGCAATGTTTGGTGTTGGTCTTTGTTTGGGTAATGCCCATGGCTTCATTTATAGGGCTTCCCCATTGATCTGTATTTCGCGGAAACATGTTTTTTTAAGATGGAAGTAATTAAATTGTTTTACAAGAACATGGTTACGTTAAATTTGCGTTCATTTATTTCACTCTTTTTAATATTTACCGTTCCAGGTACGTAAATTTCAGGAATCTGATGTTTTTTTGACGCGCTGTTGTACTTGAACACTGCATTGTCTTTTACTGAGTTGATCTTTCATTTGTCTGGCAAGCTTAAGTGGTTTAAGAGGTCTAGAACTAGAAGGGTCCAGAGGAAACTAATAATGGTAAATTCTTTTGTTTTTCCAATCTAGCGTTTTATTCTCAAAATTAAAATATAATCTAAAGGTAATTTATTAGACCGATTAATGATTAGACCAAATATATAAAATTTTAATTTTATAATTTTTAACATCTGACTATAATTATTTATATATTGAAATTTATTTTAAAATGTTTTTCAAATCACTGGCACTTTATTACAATAAATAAAAATAAATTTCAAATCAAAATATACTAATTATAAATATTTTCATCTAACGATTAGTCGGTCTAAAATAATATTTTATATGATCAGAAACTCTCTCTCCATTGACACTCCGTCTCATAGCAAGAATAAGAATTAATATGCAATAATATGAAGTTTACTTAGAAATGGGGTTTTAAATATAATTAAAGAAGGTTTGAGAGAGTAAGGAGCGATTTGGGTGCAAATACCAACTTTTGGAGGGTGTTGGTCATAAATAATTAGGGAATTAATGATCACGTATCAATTTTTTCCTCATTTCCGCGCAATGCGCATACTTGATGTTTCAACAAAACATTTTGATGTTTTAATCATTTTTATTGTAAATCTTTTGTTTTCATGTTAAAATTTTGATACTTTATACATGTCGACACTATTTAGTGATATTTATTATCTTAAACTTTAATTTTATATTATATACTTTCATTTTGATTGATGTGTTAGTTTTTCAGTATGCCCTTGTGAAATTTATATTGATGTTTTTTTCATGTAATAACATATCCTTCCATGTTTCAATGGTGCAAATTAGTTTTTTCTAAATTTTAATATTGATGTTTTATTTTGCCGATATCAGTATCCCATTTTAGATGTTTTAAAATTTCCATGTACTGTAGTGATGATTGCCTATTTTAACTATATATTTATTTTATTTATTTGGTTTTTTAACTATTTTAATTTGATGCATATAATAGGATTTTATTTGATGTTCAACTATTTTGATGTGTTTTTTAGTATTTCGATTTAATGTTAATTATTTTTATTTGATATATATTTTTCAATATTTTAGTTTCATGTTTGAATATTTTAATTTTCAATGTGTTTTTATTTTATGTTTAACCATTTTTATTTAATATATAGTTTTAATATTTTTATTTTATATTTAGCTATATTTATTTAAGAGTGATGATAGGGAGACTGAAAATTCATAGTGAAACTCATAGTGAATGATGTGGATGCTAGTAAATGACTAAATCATTAATCACCTTCATTAAGATAGGTGCAACTAATTAAGGATAAATTTGTTTTTTCAGTATTGCCACATCATTCCCTGTGTGCATTCACTATAGGTTTTCACTCTTTTTATCATTACTCTTTATTTAATATGTAAAGTATTTATTTTGATGTTTTACTGATGTTAATTTCATTTTCATTTGATGTTTAATTATTTGAATTTGATGTTTAACTATTTGAATTTAATGCATATCATAATATTTTAAATTTGATGTTTAACTATTTTTATTTAACTATTTAATATATTTTTTATGTTTATTTATTTGAATATAATATTTTAATAGAGTGTTTAGACCCAAAACCAAACATGGCCCATTTGATTTTGGCCCGCATGAAACCCGATTCAACCATCCCACCCCTTCCTCTTGGGGGAAATCCGACCCGCCAGAGGTACGTTAGAATACACTGCGCTACCATTGATGTTGAAGGGAGAATTTGTACTATCTGAAGTGGAAAATTCCCTGATGCTGGGGGCTTCACGCCTGTTACGAAACAACCCATAACCAAGCCATGGACCAATTCTTTTCAACTGTAAATCTTTAAAATTGACTTTTTAAAAACCACTCAATCTACTCTTCTTTCGTGGGAAAAAACATCCACACATCATCGTTGTCGTCGCGGATTGTCGAACTCATTTTGGAGCATGTCTTTGTGAATCGCTGGAAATGGCATCGCGATTTTGAGAGATTGATCCATCGCAAAAAACTAGATCCAGTCAGCTAAGATGCCGTCGCGGATGAACCAAAACCTATGCAAGGATGGCGATGACGATGGTGCAACCTAGAATCATGAGGGGGATGACGCCAAAGAGGGGAAAGAATCCGCGAATCGGAGTTGGCAAACCGATCGGCGTCGGAGAAACTCAACAAGGAGGCAGTTTTTTTCCTTTTATTTTTGACTATTTGCAATTAGACCGTTGTTGTTTCGTGTGTAATTTAATAAAGACAAAAAAATTAAATATTGTGATATTTACCCCAACACTTCAAAAGCTACCATTTATATTTATTATGTTTTCAATTTTCCGTTGTTTTGTCATGAGAAGGTCTCTGTCTCCTCGTAAATTTGTAGCATTTGAAATATAACTTGCCATTTTGCTACCCGGTTTCATAATCATGGTATTGTTTTAAATGTTTTTGAAGCCTGAAAAAAATAAAAAAAATTGTTTTAGATCGACTAACCGTTAAATTGGGTCATTTTATAATTGATATAACTAATAGGGTGATTTTGTGATTGTTATAATTTATTATAACGAGGTTCTATAACTTTCAAAAAGTTTTAAAATGTATCGCAAAATAGGAAATAATAATAATTTGATTCTAAAATTTATTGACATAACTGGTCTAACCGCTAACAGGAGACTTTATCTTGAAAAAAAAATGTTGCATGTCAATTATTGTGAAACTAATATTATTGAGAATGTGATTATCAATGCAATATGAAAAAGTTTTGTATGAGACTGTCTCATAGCAGAACTAGGATTCAAAATTGTAATCTATAGAAATTTTTGTTAGAGTTGGGGTCAAATTAATATTAATTTTTTTGATTTAAAAGATTTAAAAAAAATCAGGGTTTGAAATGCAAATTTTGGAAAACTGGAAAATTTCCCGTCGCCGCCCACAATTACAGTCGCATCCAATTATCCGTCATTGTCGTCAAATCTCTATTGCAGTGCCATCGCAACCCAATTTCCCGTCGTTGGATCTCCATTGCGCCAGCAGTCATTAGGTTCATCGCCTATTGAAAGCTTTGACCACGTCAATTGAAGTCACCGGCTCAATTTAAGTAGACGACATATATTAAGGAAATATAAATCCATTTCCTTGTATGAGAAGTTATAGACTAGTTTCCTTTTCCTATTTGGACTTTAATTTCCTTTTCATATTGGATTTTTAATTTGTAACCCTATATATCGGGGCGTTTGGTGATGAATACCATAATCTATTCATGCCATATTTAATAAACCGTTCATAGTTTTATGCGAAGTTACTTGCTACCTAAAAATGTTTAGCCTTGCTTACCAAAAAGAATGTGTAAATTACATGGAATCAGTTTGAGAACAGGGATTGGCATGGGCGGAGCTACATGGGGGCTAGAGGGGGCTCCAGCTCCTGTCGGAAAAAAGGGGAATATTGGGTGTATTTCTTTATATAAAAAATTTATTAGCCCCATCTAATATAGAAAATATTAGGAATTTTATTTTAGCTCTCGCCGCATATGTATCTTGGCTCCGTCCCTGGTGATTGGCATGGGTGAACTGTTGGGTGGGATATATTGGATTTATACAATCGGTGATTTGCATTAGCTCCGCTGTCTCCAAGTCATCTATTTCTGCGAGTCTTTGTCATTTGCGATTTGTTCATCCTTCCCCTTTGTTGTTGTCTTCTATCTTATTTATTAAAGATGGTCATTCTAATTTAAACAATATCACTCCATGATCTGTCTGTCATGGAGAAAAATAATATAGTAATAGCTTTCCTTTGAGTTTAAATAAAATGAGTCAGCCATTTGAATTGATTCACTATGATGTTTATGGGCCGTATAGCTCACCATCTATAAGTGGAGCCTATTATTTTCAAAATATTGTTGATGATTATTCCTGAGTTGTTTGGGTTCATTTACTAGGCACTAAGTCAGAAGTAACTACTAGATTTAAGGAATTTTGTGGCTTTAATCGAACACAATATTGTAGCCAGGTCGACGTGTTTGGGCTGGGAATGAGATTGAGTTCTTACCTCTCCGATCTTTATTTTCTGAAGTAGGCATTCTGTTTGAGACGTCTTATGTTAATTTGCCTCAGCATAATGGTCGGGTGGAGCGCAAACATCGCTATCTTCTCAATGTTTCTCATGCTCTTCTTATTCAGGCACCTTTACCGATTAAACTTAGGGGAGCATTTTTTTGACTGCGGAATACCCAAACAACTGACGCCTACTCCGTTGCTAGATGGTAAAACTCCTTGTAAGTTGTTGCATAATCGTTATCCAAACTACACTCTTTTCTGTATGCTTGGTTGCTTATGCTTTGCCTCTCCAGTGCATTAAAGATGTAATAAATTTGTGTCTCGTAGTCGTAGTTGTGTTTTCCTTGGTTATTATGCTGGAAATAAAAGATAGCACATTAATGATCTCGAATCACGCACCCTGTTTGATAGTCGTGATGTTGTGTTCTATGCAGATAGGTTAATTTTTGAGACTATTTCTACGGTTGAGCCCGAGCCTGAGCTTGCGTCCGCTAATCTTTAGCCTACGTTTGTCTTTGATACACTACTGATGTCCAGCTTCAATCTACCATCGTTGCCACCATCGTCTGTGGAGCTGTCGTAGCCATCCGCCGAGTCAAGTTGTCTGCGATTTTCTGCCGCCCCCATTGGCTTCGCCGCCACCAGTAGCTACTCCTCCATTACCATCTAGTACCAAGCCACTTTCTGAGTCTTTCACCCCCGCATACGAGATGTCTTCTGAGTATGAGTTTGTTCTGATGCTTGATCCCCCTGATAGAGTTTGCGTGCTCTCCATCCGTCATCTTACTTAAAAGATTATATTTGCTCTGTCACATGTGACAATACACGTCCCATGTCTGCTTTGTCCATTGTACCTTCATCACTGTTGGTATATGATGAGACGTCAAATGCCTGTATTTCTAAGATATTTACCATTTCTTTTGTTATCATTTTGTGGGTAGATTGCTAAGTTTAGGAAGGTTTACATCATAAGGGGTTTAGATGACCATTTTTTATTTTCTTATCTAAATCTCTCATTTTGTAGCCTATTTTAAGTTTGATGAATTTTTTTCCTTACGAGCATCTAGATCTTCTTTTGTGAGCTTAATTGTAGATTGCTCGTGAGCAATTCATAGTAGGATCAATGAAGGCCAATTGAAAAACTGGCTGAACATTGAAGGCCACGAGTAAAAATGTGGTGGAATATTGAAGAGTTGAAGAAAAGAGCCAAGTCTTAGAAGTGTCAAAGAAGCGGAACAAGTCGTGTAAAATGGCACAACCCGTGCCAATGAACCTTGCCAGTCAATTTGGGGCCCAAGACGGGTCGTGTAATCAGGCACGAAGATCAATTAAGAAGTCAAGTTCATACAATGAGACGTGCATTTTGGCACGCCTCGTTCGCTCAGAATGCAGAACATGAGAACCCAAACGAAGGGTCATGCAATTTGGCACGGCCCGTATGCTCAAAATCAAATGATCAGAGAGCCCAGACGACTCCCCATGCGCAATTGCACGGCCCATTCAGGCCAGGCTGTGTAAAGTGGCACGACCCATGCCAGTGTGGCACTAGGGTTCCAAAACTTGGGCTTTTGAGGTCCATTTTTCTTCTCTTATAAAAGGAACCTTTAGTCTTCCAGGGTTAAAAAAAATAGAAGTAATTAGTTAGTTTTTGGTAGGAAGAAGAGGCTAGACTCTCTCTCTAGGGTTTTTATCTCCTTCTTCATTTACACTTTGATTCATGGCATTTATTCCTATTTTTCATGGATTTAATGCTTGTAGAGTAGTTTTACTATTTTGGGGTAGTATTTGCATTCATGATTTGACATTGGATATGTGAGATTCTTGGATTCCCATATTTTCTATGTTATGAATATTTGTATATGATTTGTGGCTTATATTCTTGTATGATTTATGCCATGATGTGTCTTATGACGCATAGATGATTTCATTCATTGCATAATATTGTGCTAGGCTTGAATGCTAATTTAGGAGTGTTAGATTATAGGTACCATTGTAGTCGTGAGAGTACTGGGAATATATCTGGTTAGTACCAAGGCAATTAGTTGGACTTTAATTTAGTTGGCTAGTTGTGTGACGAATTGCATGTTAGAAGCAGTGGACTGGGGGTTTCTGTATAGAAATTACTAACAAGGAAAACCCTGGCTTACCTTGACAATTCAGTTTTCATAGTTTGTAGCGCCAAGGGTTGTAGTGACTCTCGAGTCATCACAAGACACACATTCCTTTTCCTTTCTAGGCCTAGGATCGGTGTCCACAGTGGAAAGTCCGGTGCGGTTACAGGCTTACTCCCACATATAAAGTTGCGACATACGCAAGGCTTAAGACCTTTAAAAGAGGGCTCATTCGCACCGGGAGTGATTAAGGGGGTGAATTGCGGTATTGAAAGATGGAAGTACATCCCTAATTATGGAGAAGATGAGATAGTTTGAAGGAACACAAATATTTATGTGACAGATAGTGGGAATTCCTGGCCATCCCAATACTATGTGACATAACGTGAAAAATTAGGTTCATATGTTCTTGTGTGAATAGAATCTAGGATTAAATCCATATGTCAGTATATTACGCAAATATCCCCAAGACTAGTTAATTAATAGTTTACTTTGCTTTATTTGCATGCTCATAGTTGTTAATTACACAAAAACCCCCTTGTTTGTTAGTATAAGTTATTCCCAACTTATGCGACATTGGAAACATGTGTTTCCCAAGGCATTTAACACATGTTTTAGTATTTTTTATATGGTTGATTGCTAGATTTAAGTGGGTTTACATTACAAGGGGTTTAGATAGCCATTGTTGGGTTTCTTGTCTAAATCCATCGTTTTGTAGATTATTTAGATCTAATGGATTCTACGTCCTTACGAGCATCTAGATTCTATTTTGTGAGCTTATTTGTAGATCGCTCATAAAAACTTTGGAGTAGCTTAGTGAAGGCCATTTACAAGAATGAAAGAAGATGTTTGAAGGCCGTTCGCAAGGATGATAGTAGAACGAAGACCACACGCTTAATCGTGGAAGTAGATGGGATGCGCCGAAGAAGAAAGAGTCAAAGTCTGGAAGAAATAAAAACCAGCACAGCCCGTGTCCCTTCGCACTGCCAGTGACCCGATGGCTCGAGAGACTAAGTCCTGGCGCTGGTCGTGCCCTTATGCATGACCCGTGCGACCTGAAGATCAAGCCTTGGACCTCCAGTCCGCACCTCAAAGCCAAATGCGCAGACGCGCCATTAGAAGCCAAGGATTTTGACTCCTTTTGCGGCCTTAGTACATTTGCACGGGCCGCGCTGGCTAGACTACCATGAACAGTTTCCAGTCGGGGGCCCACAAGGATTTGCACGGACCACACGATTTGTTTGGTCGGGAACTGTCTCCAGTCCGTGGGCAGTGTGCTATTGCACGGCCTGTGCCTACGTGGAAGCTAGGGTTTCCCTTTATTTTGGGCTATTCTAAGGCCCAGTTCCACCTACTCTATAAAGAGCACTATTCAACTAGGATTTGGAGACCCTTTATAATTTGTAATTTCCATTCCTAGTTTTAAGAGTAGGTAGAGAGAGGAAGAGTCTAACTCTTCTCTTCTCTTTTATTATTTTCTAGTTTATTACTATGGCATTGAAACCAATGAGTGTATTGGGTTCAATGTCCATGGAGTAATGTAATCACTTGGGGATATTATTTTTATTCATGACTAGGTAATGATTTTGTGAGATTCTAGATCTTCCTATCTTTTATGTCTATTAATATTCATGTTTGACTTGTACTTATTATTCATGTGAGATACATGTTATATATATATATATATTATGATGCACCGTAGTTCATATGTGATATGTATCTTGCTAGGCTTGTTTGCTCCTTGGGAATGTCGGGTTAGGCGTATTGCTGGTTCGTGAGTACCAGCGGTGTGTGTGCAGGTGTGTTTGATTGAGAGTACCATACCGATTGTTATAGCCTAGTTTGATTGGATTATCGTGTAATAATGTTCATGTTTGGGAAGACAATACCCCTAACAGGGGTGCGGGGCATCCCCGGTGTACCCCAAGAGATTCAGCATGGTAGGTTGTAGCGACTAGCACTACTAGAAAAATGGTCTTTGCCAACACATATTTAAGGACACTTTTAAGTCGATGTAGTAACACAGGGCTATTAGGGCATTATGTTTATTACTAGAATTGAGTTTCCAATGTTTGTGTCATTATTAAATAGATATGAAGACATTACATATATTTTGTTATTAAAATATTATATTAGGACATTTTGTAAACACCATATCCTAACACTATATGTTTGTGTGAATCAATGCTATAACGACAATAATTTTTGTAGCACAATTAAAACTCAATTAAAATACAGTTAGATTCAAGTGAAAATGTGGCATAAAAGAAATCCCATTACCACACTTTGTATTTATACATATTTATACCTAGAAACTTTAAAGTGTTTCTAAGGATTCTATTATGTTCAGGGAAAAAATTATAAGTGGAAAAAAATTATAAGTGCAGTTAAAATCTAATTACTCCCTCCGTTTTTCTATTTATGGCACTATATAAACTAGATGTTTGGATTTAGGTGATGAAAGTGAATAGATGAAATTGAAAGTAGAGAGTAAAAGGTAAATGAGTGGATGAAATTGAACGAATCTTACTAAAAATGGAAAGAGTGCCAAATAAAAGAAAACATCCATTTATAGTAAGTGTGTCATAAATAACAAAACAGAGAGAGTATAAATATTAATATGTAATCACAGAATTCGAACCCTAACGTTATCGAGTTTCAAATAATATGAATTATAATAATTTAAACATTCAAATATGAACAACGTTCACTATAAGTTTCAGATTCAAAATAGATTAAAGAACTTTCTAAATTAAAAATATTTAAATGGAGTTGAAAGTAAACAATCTGAAATTATTAGAGCCGAGTTGAGAGGAGTTGAGAAAGGGGTAAGAAGAGTTGAGAAGTGTTGAAAAGGGTTGAGAAGAGTTGAGAATAGTTGAGTTGAGTTGATTGGAGCTGAAATTATTTGAGAAGTGCATAGAAGAGTTGAGAAGGGTTAAAAAGAACTAAAAAATTGAATTGAAATTATTGGATTTAAAATAAACTCAAGACATGCCTAACTTTTGCATCTTCAACAAATCCCAACAAACTTTAACTTTCTCCAATAATCATCTTTGTGATAATATGCATGTAATCATCTTTGGGATATTACACTATATCATGGCCATGAATAAGATAAATATCTTTGTGATAACATGCATGTAATCATCTTTGGGATATTACACTATATCATGGGCATGAATAAGTATGGATTTATCTTTATGCATTAGTATTGTTTTTCGATCTGATAGATTATATTGTTGTGTTTGTGATGATCACTCGATTTAGTTGTTTGCTTCAATGTTTTGTTCTCGATCTGGTTGTACATATCACGTTTTTCGCAATTTTGTTTGTCTTTATGTATTTTCCATTAATTTGGATGCGTCAGATCTGTGTTTTTCAAAGTGTTTACAGTTTGGATGACATAGATCGTGGATCAAGTGGTGTTTCAGTTTTTAAAAAATCCATATCTAACGAAGTGATTAATGCGTGACCGATCCTCTTTGCCAAGTTATGATTTTTGCGGGAAACGATTTAATATCCCCGAGAGTTATGTTACAGTTTTATTGGTTCTCTAATTTTTAAAAGTGCGGATGATCAGTCTGGTTGACATGTAATTAAGATATCCTACTAGAAGTTATTCCCTCCGTCCTAGACAAATTGACACAATTGCTTTTGGATTAGCATTTTATGCAAGATAAGGTGGAAGTGTTGATGAAAAATAAAGGAAGGGTATTTTGGTAATGGAAGTGTTCACTAGTACATTTAATCAACCTTTTGAGGGATAATATAGTAAATGTATAATCTCATTTTTTGTCATTTTAGGTAATAATTAAATTATGCTAATTTTCATGGGAAGAATGAAATTATAAATTGTGCAAATTTCTCCGAAACAGATGAAGTAGTTGAGTTATATATCTATTTCACTTTTTGTAATTATTACTGGATGTTTTTTCATTACCTATGAATGATTATTTTAGAAAAAATAAAAAAAATACTCCAAGTGTGTGATTTAACATAAAAAGTAAAGTAATGCTTCCCCTTAGATAGGGCCAGCTGCAAGAACAAAAATGGATATGCAGCTTGTACTAGTAGTACATTTTTTTTAAAAAAAAATCAATCATTCCAAGATGGTGGGAAAAACGCTCAGCGGCGATTACAGTGAGTGAAATTGACATCCAACCTAACTAGTCTCTAGCAATAACCAACATATTGCAAGGATATCTAAATTACATGTCAAACAGACTGATCGTTTGTACTATTACAGATCAGAGATCTAACAAAAAACTGTAACATCGCCCTCAGGAATATTAACTTGCTTCCTGCGAAAAACATGACCACTTGGCAAAGAGGAGCGTATCACGCATCAATATCACTGCGTCAA
>JAULKM010083438.1:0-11510 GCA_032355605.1 Rubia tinctorum
TGCATCACTCTTCTTTTTTGGTTTGTCGGAGGTGAGTAGTGGAGGATTAACATTCTCTTGGTTCCTTCTTTTAACCATTGGAACTGATCGTGCTTGAACAACTATTTCAGCAAGAAGAGTTTTAGATTGAGTAAACTTGGTGAAGGTCACACTTATCTCGGCAATATTCTCTCCAAAATGCCTTTCAAATTTCAAAATTTGATACATAAGAAGAAGTGTGGTAGCCAAAAAAGAGGGAATGTGGAGAGATGAAGGGAATTTGAACTAAAATTAACTTCTTACTTTTTACCTCTTAACCCGTGTACCTTTTTTCCTTTCCAATACCCATGATTACCTTTCTTCACTTGTCAACCCATGTCTTTAACTTCCAACATAGCTTCCGCCTTCTAACCCCTTTCTTCTCCCTTTTTTTATTTTTCTTTCTATTTTTTGTGTTTTTATGTATCTACTTTAAAAAACAACAACAAAATGTACAGAGGCTATTAGAGAGATGCCTCATACCCGACACACACCTAGGTGTTGTCTGAGAAATTCAAAAGTTGTAGTGTCCAACGACTTAGTGAATATATCTGCATACTGCTCACATGTTGGAACATATGCCACCACAACCTCCTTTCTTTCAACCAAATCTCTAATAAAATGATGTCTGATGTCAATATGCTTTGTTCGCGAGTGGTGAACATGATTCTTCGAGATGTCTATTGCACATTTGTTGTCACATAAAATCTTAGGATACCCTTGTTGAATTTCATAATCATTCAACATTTGTTTTATCCATAATAATTGTGTACAACAACTTCCAGCAGCAAGATATTCAGCTTCAGCCGTTGATAAGGAGATCGAATTTTGCTTCATACTATACCAAGAGACCAAATTCGTGCCAATAAATAAACAGTCACCAGTAATACTTTTGCGATCATCTGCATTACCAGCCCAATCAGAGTCATTGTAACCTATAAGACCTGAATCTTGGTTCTTAGAATACCAGATTCTATAATCAGAAGTCCCACTAACATACCGAATAACCTTTTTGACTGCAGTCAAATGTGATTCCATTGGGTTAACCTGAAATCTTGCACACACGCATACGCTGAAACATATATTTGGTCGACTGGCTATAAGATACAAGAGACTCCCAATCATACTCCTGTATAATTTTTGATCAATTGGAACACTTTTCTTGTGTTTTGACAATTTGTCTGTAGCTGCCATTGGTGTGCGTATAGCTCGAGAACTACTCGGTCCAAATATTTTTACCAGATTCAATGCATACATGCTCTGACTTATGAACAACTCATTCTTTTCTTGTTTTATCTGAAGCCATAGAAAGTATGAGTTTACCAACCATGCTTATTTCGAATTCGGCCTTCATCAAAGAAACAAAATCTTGTACCATAGATGGTGCAGTATAGTCAAACACAATATCATCCATATAGATTTGTGCAATCAAAATCTTTGAAGATTTATTCAGCACAAATAAGGTGCGATCTACTCCCGATCAACGATACCCTTTCTTAATGAGAAAGTGTGTCATTCGTTTATACCATGCTCTAGGCACCTGTTTTAGACCATATAATACCTTCTTGAATCGATACATGTGATGTGGATAGTGAGGATCTTCAAAACTTTTAGGATGTTCTACATACACCTCTTCATTCACCACCCCATTCAAAAATGCACTTTTGACATCCATCTAGTATAATGTGAAATTCAAAGTGCATACAATAGAAAATAGGATACAAATTGATTCTAACCTGGCAACTGGTGCAAATGTCTCATCCAAATTAACTCATTCAACTTGAGTATATCCTTGAGCAACCAGTCTTGCCTTATTTCGAGTAACTTGTCCATCGGTATCAGATTTTTTCTTGCAGATCCACTTAGTGCTAATAACATTTACCCCTTTTGGACGAGGATTGAGATACCATACATCATTGCGTTCAAATTGCCCAAGTTATTCTTACATTGCCGCAATCCAATATTCATCAAGTAGCGCTTCCTTGTAATTCTTTGGTTCTATCAGAGAGATAAAACATTGCAAGCCTACGTGTTCTCTGTAGTTTACCCTCAGGATTGAGCGAGTTTGCCTTATGACGGGTCTGTTTCCACCTGTGTTGGAACATGTTGTGTGGTAGTAGGAGAGGGTGTTCCAACATACTCGATGTCTTCAGATTCTTCAGGTTCTGATTGTTCAGAAGTTCCAACATGGTTTGGCTGATCAATATGACTTTCCTGTGTTGGAATATAGTCCAGATCTGGTTCATCTTCTCTTCCAATTTGTTCTTGCTCATCATCTGAATCATCCACGATAACATTTATGGACTGTATCAGAGATTTTTTCCGAAGGTTGTATACCATATAGGCACGACTATTCATGGAGTATCCGAGAAAGATTCCATCATCACTTCGACTATTAATTTTTGCCAATTGCTCTCTATCTCTCAGAATATAGCACTTGGTTCCGAACACATGAAAGTATGAGACATTTGGCTTCCTCCCCTTCCAAATCTCGTATGAAGTTTTGCTGGTGAATGGATGAAGATACACTCGGTTTATTGTATAACAGACTGTATTAATGGCTTCTGCCCACCGTTTTTTATGTATTCCTTTTTAAGCAAGCATGGCTCGAGCCATTTTCTGAAGGGTCTTGTTCTTCATCCCAACAATGTCATTCTGTTGAGGAGTGATAGGTGCAGAGAATTCATGTTGTATGCCAATGTCATCACAGAAATAACTGAATTAGGAGTTTTCAAATTCCCTGCCATGATCATTTCGAATTCGAATGATCTTTCCTATAAGACTTCCTTTCTGTGTCTGTAATTTTATAACCAAACTTTTGAAAAAATTCACAGTATTAGACTTCTCTTTCAGAAAGGCTACTCACGTGTACCTAGAAAAATCATCGACAAAGACAAAAATATACCTCTTGCCACTCACACTAGGTGTGTTGACTGGACCCATCAATTCCATATGCAGTAGTTCCAGTATTTTTGAGGTAGTAGTATGTTGAACCGAAAAGTGGGGAAAACGAATTTGTTTACCTTGTTGGCATGGTCCACATACAACTCCTTTTGTGCTTATAAGGGTAGGAATACCTCGTACTGCCTTCAAGTTGGAAATTTTTACCAAGGTTTTACAGTTAACATGACCGGGCTTTCTATGCCACAAAGTTCCTTCATCCTGCTTTGAAATGAGACACTTTACATCTTTTTCTAATAGATAACAGTTGTCTGATGATCAAATACCCGATAGAACTTTGCCTTCACCATGTTTCACAATGCACTTGTCTTTCTGAAATTCAACAGTCATGTTATCATCACATTACTGACTGATACTTAGTAGATTTGCCTTCAGGTCTTCAACGAGCAAGCCACTCAAGAATACAGGAAATCCTTCAATATGCAATTCTCCCTTTCCAACCACCCGGCTTTTCTTTCCATCACCAAAAGTAACAAACCCATCATCATAAGGTATCATTTTTGTCAGAAACTCCTGGGTTCCAGTCATGTGTCTAGAGCACCCCCTATCAAAGTACCACGAGTCTCTAGAGAAAAGTATGTGCATAAGGCAAGTTTTGTTGCGTTTAATAATCCATACCTTTCTGATCATTCTTGATCGTTGAACATCGTCTATGTTGGAACATGCAACTAGTTGTTGTCCATTCATTATGTCCCTGAGTAATCGGAGACATTGTTCCTCAGTATGCCTTTGATACATGCAGTAGCTACATATTAGAGGTTTCCCTTTTCTAGTCTTGATAACCTTTCTCTTCATCTCTGTCTTGAAATCAACTGTGTTGTCCGAAGGATTTCCAAAGTCAATTCCTTGTCGATCTCCAAAGTTCTTTCCCATAGGCAGAATATCATCAAGTTTTACCTTACCGGTGTTTAATTTGGTAATTGCTAAATCGGCCATCTCAGCTCTATCAGTCATGGATTCTAATCTCAATGTCACTTCTTCAATCTTTTTTCTTTGTGCATCAATCAGACTTAGCAATTCCTTCTCCCTCTCGGCCAAGTGATTTTTCTCCATCTTCAATGATTTGTTTGTGTCCACAACTTTTAGTCACATGCCATACATATTTTGATATGCCATGTAGATCTCTTCATCACTCACAACTGGGCCTTCATCGTCACTGGAGGTATCGCTAGAACCTGTGTTGGAATATACAGACTTATCTTTCTTTGACATGTTGGAACATACATCATCGGCATTTGATCCGTTGTGAACTTTTGCTCCAAATGCCACATAATTGCTTGTAAGTTCTTCATCCTCTTTCTCATGTTCTTCATCTTCACTCCATGAGGTGACATAAGATTTTCCTTGCTTCTTTCGGGTATTAGCATATTCAGCCTGGATGTGCCCAAATCCTTCACATTATCTACACTGAATTCTTCTAGGTTGTTTTGCTTAACCACCTTGATTTCTAGTGAACTACTAATTTCCTTGTTCCATGCCTATTCCACGATTACTTTCTAATTCCTATGCCCGAGGTTTGTTGTCGCCAAATATTTCTTGTGATTTTTTGTTCACAACTTTCTTCAACGTTCTTGAGAAATTCTTAGTAATAAGAGCAAGTTCTTCAATACCATCATCACTATTAGATTCATGATTGACTCGTGATGACGATGTTTTGAAGGCCAGCTCCTTCTGAGCTTTCTTTGCAGGTTTTTCCATAGTCATATCATATGTCTGTAGTGATCCCATTAATTCATCCAAGGACATGGTGTTTACATTTCTGGCTTCTTCTATTGATGCGACTTTCATTGCAAATCTTTTGGGCAATGATCTCAAAGTCTTTTTCACCAATTTTGATTCCTTGTAAACTTTTCCAAGTTAATACGCAATATTTGAGATATCTCTGAGTTTTTCATTAAACATAACAATAGTTTCATCATCCTCCATCTTCAGTTCTTGAAACTTTGTGGCCAACATTTGCAGTTTTGATTCACGTACACGACTTGTTCCTTCATGAACAGTTTGCAAAATATCTCAAGCCTTCTTTTCCTGATGACATGTAGATATCAGTTTAAATTGATTTTCATCCACAACCGTGAATATAACATTCAACGCCTTTGAATTTTCTAATGAAGCCTTGAGTTTATCTGGGGTCCAAGTTGACTTCTCTTTAAGTTTCTCTTTCTTCGTACTTGATTCCCCTTCTTTCTCTTTTGAGATGGATTCAACATCTTCAGTAGGAAGGCTCCATTCAGTTTCAACAAAGTGCCAAGTCAGTTCATCCAATGAGTTGATAAACACTCTCATGGGTGCTTTCCAATAATTGTAGTTTGATCCTTCCAGCAATGGTGACCGAGATACTGAAGCTCCTTCTTTGGTCGCCATGGTAAAATCAGATCTCACATTCCTTAACACAACCAAGGTAAGAATAAGTGACTTGACTCTGATACCAATTGAAAGTTTGGTTTTGCCTAATCAGCTTAATTTTAATTATGTGTTCCAACATAACATATCTAACCAAGCATGTAGCTATCAAAGACTAAATTATTTTTTGGTCCCCAACATATATCGAAATACCATCTTTTGGTCCCCGATGTCAATACCGCATATGTTCAGCAACCAAAAAATATAAAATAATTTGTTTGGTCTCCAAAGGTAGTTTTCCAGTAAGACTACATTATTTTCCGATAACAACCAGGGGTATTTCCATAATTTTGGTAATTAAATTATTTAAAAAATAGAAATTAGTTACTGGCGTCGTTCGTCTTCTACGGTGTATTTGCAACTTCGTCTTCTCCAGTGTCTGCAATCTTCTCATGCGAGGCTGCAATTTGTCTTCTCCGTCTGTCGCCGTCTTCCCCAAACGTTCGGCGCGACGGAAGGGCAATTCATCTTCTCACCTGGGGTTTTCCCGGTGAGGCTGAAATTCTTCTTCTCTACCTGTCATCGTCTTCCCCAAAAGTTTGGCGCTGTGGGAGGGCTGCTTTGCGCGCTGCGGAAGGGCAATTTGTCTTCTCACCAGGGTTTCGCGCACTTGATATACTTCGTGCGATGGTGGTGGATCTACACAACGTGGCGGAAGGACTAGCCTCTGACGAAGGTGGAGGGGACGATGCTCTGTCCAACCCAACAATGTGATGGAGGGAGTGACGCTTTGATGAAGGCAATGACAAAACGAAGAGGACAAACGCTGCGGCGGAGGGACGACGTTTCGGCGAAAGGCCGGCCGAGTGATGAAGGCTTCGGCGACCGGACGAACCCTTTCAAAAACCCTAAACCTCTCTCTCTCTTTTATTTTTATTTTTTTAACCCAGGGGTATAATTGTCATTTTACAGATTTTCAGGCAATTTTGCCTTTGACTTTACCTGAAAACCACCTTCGGGGACCAAACAAATCATTTTGTATTTGTTAGTTTCTAAGCATAAACGGTATCTGATCGGGGACCAAAAGATGGTATTTCGATATATGTTGGGGACCAAAAAAGTAATTTAGTCTAAATCAAAACAAAACACAAAAAGACTTGGTTACGCAGTTGGTGAAATTCACATACATCTGCAGGGCCAAACCCAATTCAGAATGAATCCACTAATCAGAAAGATATAGTACAAGGTACATCAAACAATTATACTTATTTTCTAATTATTCACGTGTGAATTCTGCAAGCTCCCTTTGCTAACGATCCGCCTTGATCAGACTCCCTCTGACCTCGAAACTCATCGACGCTGGATTTCCTCCTCCCGAGGAATTATGGTATACGATTCTGAACTCGATCAACATGTTGCGGTATGTTGGAACATATGTATACTGGCTCTTGCAATATTCTCTATAATATATAAAAAAAATGCGTGTGCAGATCTTTTGTAATTCAATTTATGAGTAATGCAGTCGTGATGTCCACTATAAATAGTCCATTGAGCAGATCGGAATTCTCCATAATTATCTACATAATATTCATATTCCTTATCTGCTTCTGAAACATATCCAAATCACATAAATAAAGAGATTTTCCTTATTTCAAATATTCCACAATATTCTATAAATCCAATTCCACAATTATAGGGATTTTCCATAAATCTATTATGGTTCATACACGTCTGAGCCAATATTGCATAATCTCCATATTTCCATATAACAATATCACGCAATATTCTATCATCAATTAAATTCTCAGTTTTCCGTATGTTCCAACATGAAAAAAATTTCTTTTTAAAATTTAGTTCACAAATGCCAATGTAATAAATGGAAACCACATGACTTTAATTGTGTACAATTAAAAATTGTAAAAAATATAGTATTATGAATATACACATTAAGATGAATCTAACACTATGCCACATGATAATATCATTACTTATATATCATTAGATTTTTATAATTTAAATTAATTAATTTTAGCTAAATAATACAATTGCAACGTACATAGGGACTATCAAAAGCGGCGAGACCACCTGTTCTTATGTACAACGTAATTCACACGATCAAGTCATCAGCACTTCAAGAATTGAGAAAGCAAAACCCACTTTACTTCTCATGCTTATCTACATTCAATACTTTAAAAGACCAAAATAAAGACGGGACTGAGTTATTCTACTATATATTTGTGCCAAATCCATGATTTTGATCGAGACTTGAGTATGAACTAGATGAAAAAAATCAGCTAGCAAACAAGCTTACCAGTCCTACCACAAAAGGCATACTCCATCCGTTTCACTAAGAGTGATAATTTAGTCTCTTGAATTTAAGTGAAAAAAAATGAATGGTTGAAATTAAATGTAGAAAGTAAAATTTAGAATGAGTGAATGAGTTTGAAAGAATATTGCCAAAATGGAAAGTATGTCATTTAAAAAAATAGTCCAATAATATAAGTGTGCCACAAATAGAGAAACGGAGGAAGTATGAAATAGAGCAGAAAATTTTATATGTTAGCTAATGTTATATGTTAAGGTATTGACCAAATCAGATTTTGCCGCGTGTTACACAAGTCACTCATTTCTTTGAAAAGACTCATCACTTTACTAAATATAGAATTTATACAACACGTGGCGAAAACTGATTTGCACTTTAACATCAAATATTTGCTACCATATAAAATTTGCTGTGAAGGAGGGTAGCACAAATTAATGAAACTTTGAATTTGAAAGTCTTTCGTTAAATACGTCTAGTTCAAGATTTAAAGATGTACCCGACTAATTTTAGATGTCTGGTCATGCAATTATGCTCCTTTCTTTACCAACTGAAATAAATTAAATTAAATTAAATTAGAAGTAAATTAATCAAATAATGATAATAAAAATAATTTTATTTAAATTGAAATAAATTCAAAACTAAATTAAATTAAATTAAACTAAATTAGATTGCTATAGGGTGACTGGTAATCTTAATTATAAAACCAATCAGTACCATATAGGGTGACTGGTAATCTTACCTTCCGTCCTGCAAAAAATGGCACAGTCGCTTTTGGTTCACTTTTTTATGTAAGATGATGTGACAGAGAATAAACTTGTAAAAGTAGGGATTTTTTGGAAAAACAGTGAACCCAACTTGAAAATTGTTGAAATTAAAAAGAACATTATGAGAACTTAACAATATATTATTTGTCATTTGGGTAAAAAAATAATTGGTGTCATTTTTGCTGGAATAGACCAAAAAGAAAACAATGTCATTTTTACTGGAACGGAGGAAATATATTACGTTATTTGTCTTTCACCAACGCGGAACCTCTGAACAAGATCCATAATAATAAAAAAATTAAATCATAAATTTATTATGCCAAACAATAAGAGAGCGCCTAATATAACGCCTAACCGTTAGATCCTCTCATAGCAAACTTTATTGCCATAATTTTTAAGGTTAAATTATAGTTATTTATATTTTAAAAATACGGTAAAGTCTTGGGAAAGACGGTCTTTCCATAGGCTTATAGAAAGACGGAGTTTAATTACAATAATAAAAGGTAAAAGGTATTTGTTGCAATATTAAAGTTTTATTATGCAACGTGTAGTAGTTATAAATTTTATAATAAATTTTATAACCCGATTCATAAAATTTATCTTAATTTCTTCTAATTTACACTTTAAACCTTGATTTTTCCATAACTTGTGGAAAGACCGTCTTTCAAGAGACAGACTCTTAAAATACAGTTAAATATATTTTTAAATTATGGGAATCTAATTTTAATTATCAATAATGAACAACATATCTCTTATTAGTCATGGTTAGACGGTATAAAATAAGATCCGGTACAATAATAAACTCTTCTCTAGGTATTAATGGTAATAAAAATGGGAAATGAAAAGAAGTGATTGAATTAGTCGAATGAGACGCTCACTCCGTTTACTTTTTAGCGGATAGTGTACTCTCGTCTTCTAATTGTGTCTTACTTGCTCTTTTGTCATTATTCAATGATGATTTTATAATTTTGATATCTTAAATTATATATAAAAATAAATTATGAAAATTAAATATTTTAAAATTTTGTATTACAATGAATGTAACAGTATTTCATATGATATTTTTCACATTTATAAATTTATAAATTTTTATAATTCTATTAATATTAATTTTATTGATAAATAGTGAAGTAAAACACAACCGGAGGACCTAGGGATAATGCAGTTGGAGTAGATTGCGCGTTCATATTGAAGGGGATTTCTGAAATTTGGAGCCAAAAAGAGAAGGTCAAAATAAAATTGAGTCGTACCGCGTGCCACGTCAGGGCAAAGCAGTCAAATCTGGAATTCTATTTTATCCCACGTGTCACCTCTCTTTAATCCCATTGACTGAAAGTTAGGACAGCGCGGCAGTCCAATGTCGGGTTACCTCCTAACCGCCAAAGCCAGCGATGCACCTAGACAGACCGTCACGCGGTCGTCACGTGACCAGCATCTGGAGAGAGGAGACAGCGTTACTCGCTTCAAGTCGCGTGACAGAGAACCATCTATTTTTAAAAGGGAAAATGTCCAAATTCGTACTCACTTTTAAATGATTTATTTTTATAATTGTGCTTAAAAGGCACCTACATTTTTATAAATGTCCCGAAAATATACATTTTAGTTGAAAGTGGGTACCATTATGGCACAATTTTGATCCAAATTGGTAATTGTACCAATTTTTTCCTAAATTTCAAATTTGAGTATCCAAATGTGAATTTTGGTTAAAAGTGGGTACCATTTTAGACAATTTTTTTAAAGAGCAAAATTAGGATTAATTGGAGAAGGGGAATGTGACACTGTAATAATCTCATATGGTGATTAATCGATCCAAAATAAAATTTTGTATTTAATCTATGAGTCCGTCTCTTGAAAGATGGTATTTCCATAAGTCATGGAAAGACCAAAGTTTAAAGTGTAAATTAGAAGAAATAAAGATAAAATTTTCGGGTTGCATGAACCGGGTTATAAACTTTATAGCTACTACACGTTGCATAATAAAATTTTAATATTGCAACAAAAACCTCTTACCTTTTATTATTCTAATTAAACTCTGTTTTTCCATAAGACTATGGAAAGATCGTCTTTCCCAAGGGTTTGGCAAATTAAAATACCCTTTATTTTAATTTAAAAGTTCAATGTTTAATTTAATAAATACAGTGTATAAGTTGAAAATATAGTAATTTGCCGATAATTTAATGACAGGTCACCTGATGACCTCATCCATTTTTTTATAGTTATAGTTACTCGGCTTAATCTATTTTCTCGTCTATTTAGTTTTATAAGCATACTCCCACCTTTCGTTACACTGTGTTTGATACATTAATTTTAAGTATTATGATTTATTTTGCAAGCTAAGAAGTGTGGAGATAGTTGAGTGAACAGAATAAAAATTAATGAATGGATAAGGATGATTAATTTTTACCATATAAGAAGTATAAAAATATATAATAAAAGGCGTATCAATTTTTAAAAACAAATGGTATTTTACTATATATATTGATTTCATTCACATTTGAGGTTGTATCTTCAAAGATGGTCTTTCCATAAATTATAGAAAAACAAAGGGTTAAATTGAAAATTAGAAGAAATCGAGATAAAAATTTTGGATTGCATTAATCAAGTCATAAATTTATAACTACTATGTTGCATAACAAATTTTTGATATTGCTACTAAAATCTTTTATATTTTTATATTTTTAATTTAAAATCATTTTTCATATGTTTATGAAAATACGATTTTTCTCAATAATTTTCCTTTCAATTTAGATTTGAATTTTTAAACGAATCAATTCCAGATTAAATAACCTTATCTCAAATTTGGTTCGTTAAAATGTTCTGGAGTTCGAATCGAGTCAGGATATCAAACATTTTTTCAATTGAATTATTTTATATTTAAATACTAATAAAGGTATACATGTGATTCAATAAATTATGTGAACTTAGTCAAACTCAAGATTGAACTAATTATTTTTAAATCGAATTGTGCAAGAGTTACCAGTGAACAGTTTATAATTTGTTTATACCCAATGTATGCAAGTTGAATCTCTCTCTTCTCTGCAACTCTCCCAACGGCTCTAATTAAACAGTGTCATCGTCCCCGATCAACTCATCACCTGTAA
>JAULKM010083449.1:0-11510 GCA_032355605.1 Rubia tinctorum
AGCGGAGCCCTGACAAAGGAGCGACGTAGGTATGGTGGTGGAGGCGTGTTTGAAGAGGAAGAAGTTTAGGGATAGAATGGTCATTGAGTTTTCAGATTTTAGCCTGGAGGTTTTCATGTCTTTGTAGATTGGTCAACATCTGATTTAATTGAGTCAATGTCATAATTGAACAAAATGGGTATAACTGCACAATTTTACGAAAAGATAGCATTAGATTTGTACTTCAAATTTTACAAGATCATATATGCACTATAAGATTTTACCGAGTTATTTATGAACGTTTCCATTCTTTTCTCAAATTAATCACAATATTGTCACAAGAAAGCGACGAGATGATTATTCTAGTGCGTTGTTCACCAGCGGCGATGTATTCTCTTTCCACCAAATTCTGGGGTTTAGTTCTAATTCTCGAAAACAAATAATAGCCTATGCTCTTCGTCTTTTTAAATTTGTTTGTAAGACTGTACAAAAATTGTGTAAAAATGACCTGCTTTCATTGATCATATCAACATGTATTTATAAAGAGTTTGTTTAAGAAATAAGCAAAACTAGGTATCCTAAGGACATAAAACAACTATTTACCAAAAATACAATCCGTAATATAATTTCCCCACAAGCTCATGGAGGTTGAGTGACTTGAAGCTAAACCGAAGTGTACCAAAACGAGCAATACCAACTATTTTAGTGAAAATGTCTGCAATTTGATCAAGAGAATGAACACGCCGAACAACTAGAGAACCATCATCAACCTGCTCACAAACAAAATGATAATCAATCTTGATATATTTGGACCTCTGATGAAAAACTGCATTAGTAGACATAAAGGTAGCACTAAGATTGTCACAAAGAAGAATAAGTGAAGGCGACAGAGAAGCCTGAAGCTCGAGCATCAACGGTTGAATCCAAATGAGTTCAGTTGCGACAAACTCCATGGCTCGATACTCGACCTCCGAGCTCGACTTTGCAACCACATGTTGCTTTTTCGATGACTAGCTAATAAGATTTAAATACTAATAATATGTGTGTGTGAGAGAGAGAAAATAAGTGATTCGAGTCATGAGAAAAGGGAATTGGACTACAATCGCTAGATCTACGAGGATCGTGACAAAAGTGTCTTATACTACATTAGTTAGAACTACAAGAAAATCATGTTGTATATTTTTTATCGTGATTCAAGTCATGACAAAAGTGAATTAGAACACAATCACTGGATCCACGAAAATTGCGAGAAAGTGACTTAGGTTACGATAAATAGAACCACGAGAAAAATGACGTGTTATATATTTTTTATCGTAATTCAAGTCACGAGAAAAGTAAATTAATATGTCAGCACTAGAACCACGAGGAGTACGAGAAAGTGACTTATGTTACCATAGTTATAATGGTTATGTTGGTTAGAACTTCTAACCAATGTATCCCAAGTCACTTTTCTCCTGGTTTTAACCAATATAGTCTTAAGTCACATTACTTTGTTATAAAATTCTAGTATATTGTTACGATTAAAATTTCAAATAATTTTTTTGCAAATATAAATATAGTGAGTTAAATATAATATGGAACGTAATTAAAGTAGTCTTGAAATTACGATAAAAAGAGTGTAATATCATAAAATATTACTTTTGAGTGAAATTCTCTATTAAAAAGCATATTAAATACAACATCTAACATTAATATTTGAAAAAAGGTGAGTAGTCGTGTTTCTAATTGTCGTTCAATAAAATTTCAAAAAAAAAGAGAAGGAATTAATATAAAAATTGAGAAATAGATTAGAGAAATGACAAATTTATCAATTAATAGTTTATATATTGGGATCAGTTGGAACAATTTGATGATCTAAGGAAGAAGATGAGTCTTTATCGAATTACAATTTCCCCACTTTCAATCATGATTATTTATTAGTTTCAAAAGAGGGGATAGGTGTGGCAAATGGATGGACGGGTTGAATATAAAAATGATCCGTTTTGATCCATTTTATGATGGGTAAAAAATGGATTGGGCAAAAAATGGGTCGAGTTGAAATCCGCTCAACCCGCAGGAAAAAAATTATTTAGCACACGGGTTGAAAATGGATAACCTCGCGGGTTTCAACCCATATGAATTTATATACGAACATACATGGGTGAAACTCGCAGATTTTAACCTATATATTGACTCATATAGGTTTATATATCTACCCATATGGGCAACCCCGCATGTTTCAACCCATATAGTGACCCATAACAGTTCATATATCAACTCATATGGTAAATCTATGTGTTTCAACCCATATGGATTAACCTGCGTTCAACCCACAAACTCAATGTGTTCAACCCATATTTTTTAAAATACCTATTCGACATGTTACTCATTTAACTCGTTACTCACTTTACTCATATCCACCCATATTTAAAATAGATAACTCATTTGACCCGTGGGCTGCGGATCTATTTTGCCACCCCTAGTCATTTGTCATAGTTTGGTGGGGGGATAAAATGAATATTGTAAAAGTTAAGGGGTATGTTGATAAAAGTTGGTTGTAAATTGGTTAAATTATATAAGTCTTGTTCCTTCTCTTCCTTTTTTAAAAAAAATTTTACATATAAACATCATAGTTTAAGGACTAAAATAGGAGACACCACCATTGAATATTAAATCTAGTGGAGCTTGAAACTCCGTCCATTTGAATAATTAGGAACGTCCTCATGAGAATATACAAATGTTGTACTACCAATGAACCGCCACCACCAAAATCGAAACCTCCACGATCTTACCTTCATCGACCATGTGTGGATACAAGGTATGGTTTGAACTATTGCCTCTCTACTATAGAGAGACATATATTAGACCCAATTCACGCTAACTTGATAGATATATATTAGAGAGATAGTGTACACATGATCTAATTCATCCAGCAACAATGAAATACATATTCAAAACAAGATTATATCAAACCTTTTTACGTACTCTAATTTGATACAGAAAAGTGAACAAATTTTCAAACATTCAGAATCAAATTCTCAGTGGTAAATAAATACTCACAGTTCAGCAATTTGAGCAAAATCACATCATTCAATCGTAGATGCATATATAATTATCTGATATCTATGTAATTATATCAGACTAAGAAGGTTGGTCTTTATCAGTTTCATTTACTTCACAAGTTGGCCATTTTGGTTTCACACCCTCCAACTTGAGAAAGAGTATTGGATAAGGCGAATGACTTGGGAGACCCCTGAACTCCCTCCATCGTTCACTTTTGGCCTCTTATTTTTTTTGAACACTTTTGACCCCTCAACTAACACAATTGTTGATTTGTGGCCCTTCCGTCCGGTCAAAGCGTAAAGCGTTAGTCAAAACGTCAATTTTAAGGACAAAATAGTAATTCTCATTTTCCCTTTCTTTCCATTTTTCATTTTCCCTTACCCCTTCCCCTTCTCCTTTCCCCTTTTCAACTCCATCCCTCCACCACACCCATAATCTCTGTTGCCATCATCTCACCTCCAACATCGCCTCCCTCCGCCTTCATCCCCCACCACCAACTTCCTTCATCTCTGTCATCCACCTTCTAAATCCTCCCCGTTTTGAATCCGTCCTCCACCTTTTGAATCTATCATCCACCTTCCGGGCTCGTTGCCGACAAACTCTAAATCAATCTTCGCAGACGATAGAAGGGCTCAGATGGTGGTGGGCTCATGGTAGGACGAAAGGCAGGGCTGGGGTTTCTTTGAGGTGAAGTCGAGGTGGTAAGCGGTGGTAGTAAGGTTTGGGCTGGGATGGTGGTGTGGGTAGCCGGGGCTGGGACGATGGTGCGGGTGGCCGGAGAAGAAGGTGTCAAGAGGGAGGTTAGGTTAATTGTAATTTTAAAAAAATGTAGGGGTGGGTTTGTAATTAAAAGGTTCATGGGATGTATGTAAATAAAGAAAATGCAGGAGGGCAGGGTTTGTAAACAATAAAGATGAAAAGTCATGTTTACCCTCAATTAATAGAGAAGAGTTTGGAGTAACGTTTTGACCGGATGGAAGGGCCACGACTCATCAGTTTTGTTAGTTGTGGGACCAAAAGTGTTTAAAAAGGATATGGGGCCAAAAGTGAACGATGAAGGGAGTTCAGGGACCTCCCAAGTCGTCCGCCCTATTGGATATTCAAATATGTTGTGATTATCTTGTATGATTAGATTAGATTAGATTAGATTAGATCTATGTTTATAACTAAAGACCAACTTTTTAGACAAATGACACCCCCTATCTTGCCATGCATCATTTTAAAATAAAAATTTGTTCAATAAAAATATTTTATGTATTTAAATGTATCAGTAATTAATTAGGAATATCTTCCTTGAAAAATTGAAAATATTGTCAGGATTTGGCCTTGTCCAGTTGGGTTTAATTTTAGCACATTTCAGCACAAATAAACTAAATTCAGCACTAATAAACTACACTCAGCACCAATAAATTAAATTCAACACTAATAAACTAAATCAACACCAATAAACTCAGCATTGAAAGAAAAATTAATTAATAAATATTTATTTGGGTTCTCGACAGCCACTGCTTGAGTAATAAGTCTAAAAGTAAAATATGTTACGAGTACAACATCATTTTAGGAGTCATTCTTTTCTTTTCTTTTTAAAAATAAACTACCTATAAATTCAGTTCAACACCAATAAACTCATGTCAGCAACAATAAATTAAACTCAACACCAATAAGCTAAACTCAGTACCAAATAATCCCAACTAGACAGAGCCTTAATACTTTTCTTGAGATACAAAAATATCTTTCTTCTTAATGCTTTGAATTAACAGTTTCTTCCATCTGCCACCGCCTGCCGCCACTCCATCTGTTTCCCTAAACACCAAGATAATCGAACAAATTTGTGGAGATCATGTGAAAGGCTTCTAGAGACAAGCGAGTTATATAGTACCAGAAAGCTAAAGAAGAAATATGGTGAGCACAAAGTGCCTTCAAACTGCTTTAGATTGATGAATAATTTAAAAGGATCATAGCTGGTTCGATCTAGAACTCCCTCTTAGGTTATCTCAAGGTCAATGATCTTAAGTTGTATCCGCCATCTGGTGCTAAGAAATTAGTCTGCCCCACATTGTGGTCATTAACTAGTTCGTTGATTCTTTTACTACTATATTATTATTACTCCTATATTATACCTT
Organism: Rubia tinctorum; assembly: GCA_032355605.1. Taxonomy (NCBI): domain Eukaryota; kingdom Viridiplantae; phylum Streptophyta; class Magnoliopsida; order Gentianales; family Rubiaceae; genus Rubia; species Rubia tinctorum. The sequence continues at coordinate 5,145 of JAULKM010083449.1, forward strand.
AATCGTGTTCGTGATGAATATTGCGTTTACTAAAGTTTAATATCGTTCTACTACCACTGTTGATGCTTTTGCTACTAAAAATTGAATACCATTCTACCGATGCCATCATGTCTTTTCTGTCGCCGCTGCTCTTAGTTGCCGCCTTTGCCACAAGGATCTTTGCTACTTGCCGTTGTTATTCATTGGTCGATGTTCATGGTCTTCCACATATACTATTCTTACTGAAGTTAGACACTGCTCTACTGCTGCTGTTACCGCTAATAAGTTGAATAAAAGCTCTGATACCATGTAAAATATAATCAGGTTAATCACTAGGGCACTGATATATCATCAATGACACACATCATCAATAATGAGGATTACAATATGTATTACTACAAATTAAAATCTAACAGAAATAGTATTCTAAAATTTATAGAGAAATAACTATATATAGTCTAACCTACCGGAAAACCTAATTCTATCAAGAAACTACCCTCTATAACCTTTTCTACAAGGGAAATGACTTCTATCCAATGTGTAAAGCATGTTGTTGCCTGGTAGCTAGAGTACGGTTTTGGGTAGCAAATTGTACCTCCCGGTGAAGTTAGAGCCTAATTCAAAGGATGATGATCTTTCACTTACTATGGCCATTGATTTGCAACCTGTGGCTCCAATTGAAGGTGTTATTCAAGTTCGGGAAGATATTACGAATGCAAGATCAGCTGAAATGACATTTGGAAGGATGCAAAGTTGACCTCGATGTCTGTGATGGTGCCCCTGATGTTAATGGGCTTCATAACATGGATGAATTTGTGCAGGCTCGTAACCACCACCACCTAACCCTAGCCTTATTCATACGCGACGTACAGATGGGGAGAGGTAGAGGAAGGAGAGAGGATTGCTGAGTAGAAAGAAATGTTGATGAAAACAATGGAGATATCCCAAATGGCAAATTGGCCAAAATGGTAAGTAGGGCCGTGAAACGGGTCAGGTCACCCGATGGATAACCGTTATCAATTTACTATTTTCAGTTATTGGATAATGATCCACTGGGTCAAAATCAGTTCAATTTTAGGCTGAAAACATAAATCTGTTGTTGAGTTGATATGTATTCGCTTTAATACTATAATTGACATCTAGTAATCACACATCAAATTAAAAATATATAACATCAAATAAAAACTTTAAATAATAAAATTAAATAAATACATTAAAATAGACATCTATCTAAAATAGTTAAATATCAAATACAAATACAAAAAAGACAGTAAATTGTAATTAAATATCTAAATAAATTCTAAATATACAAGATAGTTAAACATCAAGTAAATACACTAAAATATATTAAATCAAAATTAAAAATGAAAAATAAAAATACTTAAATTCAAACTAAAGTACTTAAACATCAAATGAGAACACTTAAAAACCACATGAAATTATATTAATAAAACACCCAATGATAATACTAAAAAACACATCAAAATAAATATAGTTGAAACATCAAATAAAAACACTAAAATATACAGAAAATTAAAAACACTATAATACACATTAAATTAGAATAGATTTACATCAAACCAATACAAATAAAACGCATAAATTTTTTAAATACACACAAAATTTGAAACACCAAGTGCCACATCAAAATGTGGCATAAATATCAAAAAATATAAAATATCAGTATTAAAATTTTAAAAACTAATTCGCATCTTTAAAACATCAAAAGATACACAAAATGAAATATTAATATTTCAAAAAAGAAACACCAATATCAATTTTTAAAAGGACTTGTTGAAAAATCAACACATCAATCAAAATGAAAGTATAAATTATAAATTTAAGTTTAAGATAATAAAATATCACTAATTACTAGTGTCAACATGTATAAAGTGTCAAAAAAATTAACATGCAAACACGATATTTACAATAAAAGATCAAAATTTAACTTTAAAATACATGATTTTAGTGAAAAAAGACTTATGAAAAAACATTACAATGTTTGGTTGAAACATCAAGTACTGAAAATGAAACATCAAATCTGGTAGTAAAAGCCTGCGCATTGAACGAAAATGAGGGAAAAAATTATCCGCAAATTTATTCAACCTGGATTCTTGACAGGCGAGATTCTTATGATCGGAATCATTAATTTCTCAATTATTTATGTCCTACACCCAAAAGGAGGCATTTGCACTCAAATCCCTCCTTCATCTCCTAATTTTTTTAAAATTATATTTAAAAATTTATCTCTAATTAAATTTAATAATATTACATATTAATCCTAGATCTCGCCCTGAACGCCTTGCACTCTGAGTCTTTCTCCCAACATTATGGAAAATGTATGGGCCAGAGGTAGAGGTGTTCAATAGGTCGGTTTGTCGGTTAGGTGGTTAATCTGTTTTGGTTTTTACCGATTTATAAAATTTTATAAGGAACCGAACAACCGGCTGATAATGTTGTTGGTTTTAACGGTTTGGTTAGTATCAGTTTCGATTGATGTGTCGGTTATTACCGGTTATCATATATATATATATATATCATTCATTTAAAATTAAAAATATAAATACATATTAATATTGATTAGTTATTAGAGCCGTAAATTTTGGAATAAAAGGTAAAAAAATTTATAAATTGGATAATTGTGTTGCATAGGAGTTGAATAATTTTTTGAATTAATATTAAAATTGTATCCCATCGATAATTATTATTTTTGGACAAAATTATAAGCTACATCGACTTTGTTTGAATAATTATTTGTTTTGGGCATTATTATTATATAATAATATATGGGTTAATAATATAAAGTTTAAACAATAGTTAATTTAGGTTAGTAATTTAAACTTTTCTTATTGGATTTATGATCAAAACCCAAAGTTTAATAAATTAATTTTTGGGTTGAAATTAATTAATTAATTATTATACTATAAAATCTCTTACCGGTTATCCAGTTAGACCGATTACTAAATGATAAAATTGATAAAGAAACCGAATAATCGACATAACCGGATAATCATAACTAAGATTAACCGATTAACCAATTAACCAATTAACCGATAAAATGAATTAAATGCCAGTTCGATTTTGATCGGTTTTTCGGTTTTTTTAACAACCCCTAGCCAAAGGTAGCCATAAACCGACTTTAATGTTTACAACCCGTCACGTTACGGACGTGGCACGATCGACGGAAATCAAGCATAAGTTTTTTTTTAGAAAATAAGCATGAGTCGGACCAAACACAAAACCAACTATAATGAAGACAGACGAGGACGGCCTATACCAATTCTTTAGAGCACCACACTCACCTCCATTTTTAAAGTTCACCTTTTTTTCTATGAAAAATTTAAAAATATATTACATCACAAATAACTTATATATTTCTTTATTTATCTGTATTTTATATAAATGAGTTTATTAAAGGGATGATCTTTTGTGATACAACATACACTTTATGCATGAGCTTTTCCATATAAAACAACACAAAGCTTTATTTTTTCCATTTTTTTGAAATCACAATCAAAATATTTAATAAATACATAATAATCCATACCTAATTTTAAACTTCCTAACACAAGACTTGGTGTTTATTAGAATTTAATTAATATATATTTAATAATATTATAATTTAGCATTACGATAAATTTGTTGTCGCTTATAATTTTCAAACATGATTTAAAATTTTATCTTCTAAAAATATTTAGAATTCGTCTTTTTAAAAATGATATTTGAAAATATCAGAAATTTAAGTACAACTTTTAGGGAGATGACTGAAAAAAGCGGGTCAAAAGCAAGTAAAAAAGTGCCTATGGAACGTAAAACCTCAACTTTCTTTCTTTTTCCCTCATCAACTCAAATCTCACTGTATTATGATTTATCGTCTATGTTTCAACTTAAATTTACAACGTTGTATACTGAACAATTTCAGAAGATATTTAAAAATTACATATCACAAAAGAAGAATCACAAAAAATAATAATTAGAAAACACAAATAAGTAGCATACTATAGAGCATCTCCAGGTGTTTTTGGACCTGCTAGAATTTTTTTATAAATTGCAACAGGGTTGCGACCATTGTTGCAGAGTACATGTCAAATTGCAGCAGAGTTGCCACCATTATTGCAGAGTACATGTCATCAACTTCCAAGCAGTTGTAACTTGTGGGAGCTACCTGTATACATTTAATGTTGAGTCGGTCTCCTGCGAGACCGTCTCATGGTGAGATCTTGGACTAGAGAGAAAAGAGCAAATCAAATTCAGGTCAGAATTTGAAGTACTTTAGACTTGGGGTAATTAATGAAAGATGCAAAAAAATGTGGGGACCAAAGTACAAATAACATAAAATAATCATAGAACAGACTGATCTTCTTCTTGCTTGCTTGCTCCACCGTCGGCTCTTGGCCTCTTCGTCGTCGCTGCCTCGCATCCTCGCCTTCTCCGTCGTCTCCTCGCTTTCTCCGCCGTCTCCTCGCCTTCTCCGCCGTCTCCTCGCAGTCTCTTCGCCTTCTCCGCTGTTACCGTCGATAGTCTCTGTGCCGGTGACAATTAGTAAATTAAAGAACGAGGACATCCAGCTCTGGCTCAACTCGATCCATCATCGGCTCACTCGCCGAGGAGAGAACGCGAAAGGAGCTGATTCCGTTCCTCGGCAAGAACAGAGAGTCCAAACACAAACGACTGGGAAAATAGAGAGTCAAATATGCAGTCAACATCGAGCAAGCACGGTCGGCGCCGGCGAGTTCTGGGGCGACCAGGTTCTGAAAGCGTACATTGTTCCTTTGCTACTGTTCGCAGTCGCGCTCTTCTTCCAGCTCGTCATCACTCCTCACAATTTCCCTATTTCTCACTACGATGGTAATTTGGATGATCAATTCACTCAATTATGCACTATTACGACGCCGTTTTGAATTCATGTGGATTTTCATCATTTTTGTATGAATGCAGTTTTAGGAGTGCAAAAGTATGCTTCCAGTGAAGCAATTACCGAGGCCTACAAGAAGCTTGTTTCGAAGCAGTAATAAATTCAAAACATATTTTTTTTATGGTTTTCGAAAAAGCTTGTTTAAGTGTTAATATCTTAGTTTTGTGTAAATAGATATTTTGAGCATATACATTTAAATCTGTGATGGTTGTTTTTGTGTTTAACTGTTAATATATTAGTTTTTGTGTAAATAGGTGTTTTAACAATAGCCCACTCTCATAAAAAAAACTTTGACGATAATGACCAGGTGTTGTTCGCCACGGCAGAGGAGCTGGGGTGTGTTCGTGCCCTATGTCGGCGGCGTGGAGCATGCAGAGTTGTAAGGTTGGATCTCAAATGAGGAAAGCTGATTTGCTTGAGCACTTCATCCCACTCGTCAAGGTTTGATTTCTCCTTGAATCTGACAACTGAATCGAAGAAGATAGGGCTAGATGGAGGGTGCGAGAAGATTCTATTGAGAAAGGGGAGGTTCAGGAGGCAGCAGGTGATTCTGGCGGCACAATTATGGTCATTAGGGTTGGAGTGGAAGAATGACCCGTATTTCAGGTGAACGGGTCAGGTAAAATCTGTGCTGAAAATATAAGTTTTTAATGGGCTGATACATATTTTGATTTAAAAGTAAATTTGGGCTGAAATCACTTCGAACTAAGAAAACATCAAATAAAAGTTTTTAAATGTTCAAATTAAATAATTTTACATCAAATAAAATAATAAAAACATTATACATACTAAATAAAAATATTCAAACATCGAAAGAATTACTAAAAATATTTAAACATGAATATTAAAATATTTGGACATCAATATAAAAATATAAAAGATCAATTCACACTTTTGAAACATAAAAAATACATCAAATAAAATTCTAAATATTTATAAATAAGAAACAACAGTATCAATTTTAAAACGACATGCAGAAAAGCTAACACATCAATAAAAAAGAAAATATCTCCAGATAGTGTTGAAAATATACATTCCACTGTTGTAGCATTTGAAAAAACTATTTTGACGTTCCACTTTTATACATTTATCTTATTATTTTTTACATGATAATTTACAGATGTAAAATGATACGTATCACTTTATATATATTACAAATGAACAAGACATAAAACATCATACACTGACAACTCAAAATCGAAGGAATTCATTGAATCATCACTAGCACTACATATATATATATATATATATATATAATTAGCATATAAAAATGCCAACTGTCATAACTATCAATTCATTAAACATCATTCTGTACAAAAGGGTTCAAATTCCCTAAAAATCACTAACATAAAAATTGAAAAAATCCAAAGCAACCTAAAACATCAACAACAATCCAGTGTCTTGGCTCTAACAAATAAACCAATATTTATAAAACATTATTCTCACACAATACATCCCAAACAATCAAATTC